>CAUYSK010002610.1:0-31662 GCA_963575035.1 Avahi laniger | reverse complement strand
GGCTCACGCCTGTAATCCTAGCACTCTGGGAGGCCGAGGCGGGCGGATCGTTCTGAGCTCAGGAGTTCAAGACCAGCCTGAGCAAGAGCGAGACCCCGTCTCTACTAAAAATATAAAGAAATTAATTGGACAACTAAAAATATATAGAAAAAATTAGCCGGGCATGGTGGTGCGTGCCTGTAGTCCCAGCTACTCGGGAGGCTGAGGCAGAAGGATGGCTTGAGCCCAGGAGTGTGAGGTTGCTGTGAGCTAGGATGACGCCACGGCACTCACTCTAGCCTGAACAAAAAGAGTGAGACTCTGTCTCAAAAAAAAAAAAAAAAAAGGTGATAATACTACAGTGTACTTCGGACTGGGGTACTCAAGCCTCTTGGGTTATAGGAACCACAAAATAAATATAGAATGTCTTGATATTATAGAATTCTATTTTACTAAATATTTTTTGGGAGGAGAGAATTACTAATTTTAATATTAAATTAATCATGCCTATGTGATGAAATAGAATGTAAATTTTTCATAAGTTTACACCAACATAAGAATTTAAAGAACTGTCCCAATTGTCGTGGTCTGTTTGGAGAGGTATTGTCTCTCTTCTGCTATTAGGAGTATTTGGGGAGAGTGTAGCAGATGCTGCCCTGACGTTTCACGGGGCAGGTGAGTTCATAC
This sequence comes from Avahi laniger, assembly GCA_963575035.1. Taxonomy (NCBI): domain Eukaryota; kingdom Metazoa; phylum Chordata; class Mammalia; order Primates; family Indriidae; genus Avahi; species Avahi laniger. Next base: position 30,996 of record CAUYSK010002610.1, on the reverse strand, counting down.
GATCCTGCGGTCTGCGCCCACCTAACTTGTCATCTCTCATCTCCTGTCAGCCCGTGAGGCTGGCCATTTCGTGGTCCCCTGGGATGGGCTCACCCTTTCCTTTCTCCCAGCCTTTGTCCAAACTGTCACTTATGTCTGGGACAACCTTCCACCTCCTGACAACCACATCACATGTCTTCCTCTCTTTACAATGCAATTCAAGGTCATTTTTCCTGGGAAACTTTCTCTGACTGAGCTAAGAGAACTGACTCCCAAAAGAAAATCCAAAGAAGAGTACCAGGCTGGGATGCCAAAATTACATGCCAATACTAAATATTTGCACAGGTTTGTATAAGGCTTAGTGTCTAAAACTGTCAAACGCATGTCTTATTTAGTAATCATTACAACCCTGTGAAGTATATAGGGCAAGGATTATTCATAATCCTCAAATTCCAGCCAAATGATGGAGCCTTACAGAGGTTAAGTAACTTGCCCAAAACCACACAGCTAAGAACTGATTCTTTTGACTCTGTAAAGAGAAATTATCCAAAACTTGGAAATAAAGCAGCAGGGTGACTGCTTCTCCTTTCAGCGTCACACTGGGGCATTGTTTAAACCTCTCCTAAAGATTATTTAGTCCTGCTGGCAAAGTCCGCTTCTTGAGAGCTTGTTTGGAGGTTCTAGCAGGGGAGCGCAGCTACTCATATACCCTTGACTGAAGACGGGTCCTCCTCTAGCGGGGAAGGTCATCCTCTTCGACCGAGCGCGCAGCTTCGGGAGGGACACACATGGAGCCATGAGGGAGGAAGGGGACACCCGCCTAGGCAGCCAGATCAGCCGAATCAACCCTGGCGATCAATGGAGTGACAGATGTCACAGCCAGATCGCCGTCACATCCAAAGTCAGCTTCTTGGGCATGCAATCTGTGCAGTCACCCAGAACCCCTAGTTCAGGAGGGCCCCCTAGTTTGTTTAATGCTCTGCTGTCGCTGTCTTGAAATTCTTAATAATTTATGAACAAGGTCTCCTGAATTCTCATTTGCACTGTACCCAGCAAATTAAGTGTCCAGTTATGTCTCTAGGAGAATACACCAATGTTTGACTTTGTTATTAAATATTTGCAATTAAAGGCTCAGACTCTGTGAAGTTACATGTTAATTTGTAGATATGGATCCAGTGGAGATGCCAGTGATTTTTGTTCATTCAGAAGGATAACCTATGCTTTTATGGCCCTGTTAGAGACATTACTAGATTCCTCTGTAACATTAAAACAGTTATTGTGGTGCTCTTCACCTTCAAACTATAAAAATCACACTTCCTCAGTTGCTCTTGGTGTCAGTTTTCCCATCTGATTGATTCCCTTATGGATTAATAAGTTAAATATTAATAAAAATCTTTGACGTGTTCATTCTACTCTGAAAAAGAATTATGTTTTTAATTCTTTTTTGGAAATTATGCTTTGACAACTCCATATTCCAAGCTCTTTCCATCATATCATGCTACCAAAGTCACTCTTTTCTCTTCTCTCTGTTGTTTGGGAGCTCACACCGAGTTTTGTTTGTGCATTGATGTTTATTCATTTTAGGTACAACTATTAATTTTTGCTCATCGTATCACTCTTTATATCCTGTAAATTCTTTTAAAATTGTATTCACTGATTTTTTTTTAAAAATATGTGTTTATAGGTAAGGCGCCCTGGCTCACGCCTGTAATCCTAGCCCTCTGGGAGGCCGAGGCGGGAGGATTGCTTGCCCTCAGGAGTTCGAGATCAGCCTGAGTAAGAGCGAGACCTAATCTCTACTAAAAAACAGAAAGAAAAAAAAATTAGCTAAAAATATAGGAAAAATTAGCCAGGCATGGTGGTACACACCTATAGTCCCAGCTACTCAGGAGGCTGAGGCAGCAGGATTGCCTGAGCCCAGGAGTGTGAGGTTGTTGTGAGCTAGGCTAACACCATTGCACTCTAGCCGTGGCAACAGAGTAAGACTCTGCCTCAAAAAAAAAAAAAAAAAAAAAAGAAAAAAGAAATATGTGTTTATAATGTTAGGTTCCTAAAAAATATGGATAATATATCTACATGATTCAAATTCAAAAAGTTCAAAGGATATATAGTGAAAATTTCACCTCCCACCTCTAGTTCAGATACTCAGTTTTCCTCCTCAAAGAAAACATGTATAACTTCCAGTAGCATATTCTATATATACCTTCAAATATGTTTATATATTTTTTGTTTGTTTTTCCTATAAATGGTAAAATATTCTACACACTGTCCTGCAACTTGCTTTTTTGATTTAACAGTATATCTTGGAGAGGATTTAATTTTAGTACGTAAAAAGCTTCCTCGGTGCTGTTTACGGCTATATACAACTAAACTGGATAAGTTTACCATAATCCAATGATTCTCTTATTAATATTTAGATTGTTTCCCGTTTTGATATAACAAGCAATGACGCATTGAGTAAGTACATACATATATTGTTTTGTACATCTATATAAGATAAATTCCTGAAGTGAAATTGGTTGGTAAAAGGATGTATACATTTATCATTGTTGAAGTTTTTGGTTACTCCCCATTAAGGTGGTATCAATTTATTTCTACTTCTGCCAGTAATATATGAGAGCCCTTGCCAACACTGCAGCAGTGTGTTGTGGAATTTTTGAGCTTTGAGAGGGAAGATAGTATCTTGTAGTTTTTACTTGCATTTCTTTAATTAATAATAAGATGCTTTTTTTTTCAAATATTTGAGAATAATTTCTTTTTTGGGTAACTGTCTGTTCATATCCTCTGCCAATTTTTCTATTGGCTTGTTAGTCTGTGCTATAAGTTGTAAATATTGGTTTTCCGTACACTGTCCTTAAAAAAAAAAACATTTATGGTGACTTTTTTACTTTGTGGACTTTTACTTGATATTGTTGAATTTGTCAATATTTTCTTCTATGGCTTCTAGTTTTGTGTCACAGTTAGAAAAATCTTCCCCAACTGGGATTATAAAAGAACTCCCCCAGGCTTCTTTTGGCAAGTTTATGGTCCCATGTTTAACATATAAATCTTTGACATCATTTGGAGTTTATTCTGGTGTTAGGTATGAAATATGATTTCAACTTTATTTTTTTTCCTAAATGGTTACCATATTGTCCCTAAGTTGTTTATTAAATAATCTTTCTCTGCTAATTGGATATCCTAGCTTGATTATTCACTCATTTGCCATATGTACTTGTGTTTATTTTTAAAATGTTCTCCCCTATGCCATGATCTATTTATTGCATGAAAACCGTATGATTTATGTTAATGTAGCTTTAGAATATATGTAGTATCTGGAAAGGCTGATGCTCACCTCATGATATTTCATTTAAAACATTTCCAGCTTATTCTTGCATGTTTATTTTTCAATGTCAACTCTAGAATCAGCATGGCCAGTTAAAGAAAAAAAACTTGGCATTTCATTGCGAGTGCATTAAATTTACAGATATGTAGGGGAGACTTGGCTTGTTAATAAGGCTATGTCTGGTTACCAAAAAGCATGGTAAGCCTTTCCATTTAGTCAAGTTTTCCATTCAGCTTAGTTTCAGCATTTTCGATGTTTTGGTTGTTAACTAAAAAAAAAAAAAAATTAATTAACAAGGTTTATGCTTTGAAAAAAGGAGAGCTTTATTTCTCATAAGGGGTAGCAACTTGCTGGGCGGCCATTCCAACAGGTTGGGAAGCAGAGGCCCCTCCAAAAGCCAGGCACACATGTTTCAAAAGGCAATAGGATTTTATACTGAGCTGGTGGTCAAATATACATATTTAACAAGCTAGAGGAGGGGTCATGAATTTTTATGAAGGAAAATCGTCCACCTGTAATTGTACTTCATCTCCCCCATCCCGTCATGGCTGGGAACTCAGTTTTAAGGTGTTTCTGGGGTCCCTCCCCTTGGCTGAGAGGGGTCCATTCAGTTAGCAGAGGGCTTAGGATTTTATTTTTAGTTCACATGGTCATCTTGCGTAATTCTTACGTTTATTCCCAGGTATTGTTTTATTGTTATAAAATAAGTGTTTTCTTTGATTATATCTTCTGTTTGTGGTTTGTATATATGAAAGTTACTGAATTCTGTATATCATTGTATATAAACCAGCTTACTGGGTTTCTTTACCCTCTTAATTGTAACATCTCACACCAAGCCCCTCAGATAACTAATTGTTGACCATGACCCTTCACGTGCTTTCTGAGAGTTGGAGCTTCTGAAGGTTTCATGACGGTTGACGCTGAGGGAGAAAGAGAGCATTGGTTTCAGTTGTCTTTCCAGGAGGAAGAGTAGATTGTTAGTAATTTCTTAGAAGACTGGCTCATTCTTAGAGACTTCTTTGAAAGTTGGCTTTTAGTGCAAGCGTTAGAGCTTCCAGATGGTCTACTGAGACTCACTTTATAAGGAAGTTTAGAAGGAATGACTTTCCTTTTGACTTAAAAAACTGAAAAGGCAAAGAAGGGCATCATTACCTAACCAGGGATCCAGCCGGAATCTACCCGTACAGTGGGGACTGGAGAGCTGAGAAGACTTGGGCGGAGGAAGAGCCACTGTGCAACATCATAGAAGCTCCTCGACAGTTTCACAACAGGGATCTTTATGGAGGCAGAAAGAGATAATGCAGTCTGAGATCAGATGGGCTTTTTTTTTTTTAAACAGTGATTAGTCTGTAGTGGTTTCAGAAAAAGTTTGTTACATACATTTTAGGATTTTGATTTAGCATCCTTGGAATTCTGCTCAAATTCTAAAGGGTTAAAAGAAATTCTAGCATTTGACCTAAATACCTGCAGAATGCCCTCTCTCTGGCAATGTTTAACACCTCAACATGAAAATACACGAACTCATTAGAATGGCTAGAAGAGGGCACAGCAGTTGTTCACACTTCTTTTGCCAGCAAGATAACACTTTAATTTGAGCCTCTGATTTTTTTCTCATCCCAGATGGGAGGTAGAGTTACTTGTTGGGGCTCTGGGACCTCCATTCTGCCTTCTTTCGTGGGTATTAGTGTGAGAAAACACAAGAGTAGTTGACTTTTTATATTTTTCCTACGTTTCCTGAGAATCTAGGGCTCAAATTGTAGCATCAGGGAGTGACGTTAGATGCAAGGGTCTCGCCCTTACTCTTTATGTAAAAGTCTAGCTAAGAAAAAAAAAAAACAACAATCTAAGTTCAAAAGTTTAGGCAAAATTCCCTTAAGTCTGTGACCTGATTTTCTTCAGCTTGAATCTTTTTAGTTCCTGGATCTGGAGTTTTTAGTTCTTTATGGTTTCTTGAGCCACAGTGCTGCACCAGAGAGGAGCATGCCAGGGTGGGTATCTTTTTTCATCAGACCACTGCTGCGAAGAAAAACATGCCAACTAGCCCTGCCTGGGTCACTCCCACCTACAGTAGCAGCACAATCTCCACCCAATCCTGCAAAATTTCTGGCCTGCTTTTTTCCCCTGGGTTTATTTGCCTCAGTGCTTCGAGACATCCAAATCATGTCTTTGCATTTACACTCTTCTTGGTCAAAATCTTAGCATATGAAGTAAGAAGGAAGAGAGCCAGCTGGAGCAGCTGGCAGTTCAGTGGGTTTGGGCCAGGATCCCGAAAGACACAATACCCTGGATGGAGCCTGGTTTGAGCCATTGCCTCCTCCTCTGCCTGCCCCTCCATCCTCCGTCCTCACTGCCTGGCTCTGTCCTCCAGCCAAGCCCAGGATGGCTGGGTGTGTGGACCTTGACCCTTATAACCTCGCCCAACAGCTCTGCAGGGTTCCCTGCCAGCCCACGAGGCTCTGGGTGTTGGAGAGACAAAGATGAAAGGACAGGCACCCTGGGCTCGAGGAGCTCTCAGAGGCTCGTCCTCAGCTGCTTTGTCTGAAAGAGTGAACTTCACTGGGGCTCCCATGTTTGAAGGAAACTTACCAAGAATTTAAAGAAATCCCGAAAGAGAGGAGAGAAATATGATGGATAGCTGATAAAGCGGCTTCTGTGGAGAAGGTGCAGAAGAACAGACATACCTGTCAAAGGTTAGCCACCTGCACGAGAGCTGACAGCTTCTTGCCCTGACTTTTCTGATCACAGGATCCTTCCAGCCCATTTCCTGATTCTCATTTATAATTACACACAGGTGGTCTTGAAGTTTACTTTAGTATCATGCTGTGCTGGAAAGAGCCCGGATTAGGAGAAGGGAGCCTTGGGTTCTAATCCAAGCCTATGAGATTGGTTTCCTTGGGAAGTGGCCTCCCTACCTCATCGGAATGTTGTGAAAAATCATTATGTATCTATATGTATGTGTATGAATTTACATATATGCAAATACACACATTCAGTAAAATATACATGTGCATACATTAATTTAAACTTTTCACAAAACATAGTTACCACTCCTATGAGCACTCCTTAGACATCAGGCATTATGTTAAGTCTTTTACATATATTATCTTGTAGATCCTCACAATATTCTTGCAAAGTGGGTGACAGCAACCACTGCTCCCCTCCTTCCCGCCCTCTACACACCTTATTACAGATCAGGAAACTGAGGCTTAGAGAGGCAAGGAAACGTACTCCAGCTCGCAGAGAAAGTTTCTTTTGTGTAGTAGCCAGCTGTGCCATGCAGCAACGGGCCCTCAGTAATGATGATTTCAATGGCAATGACCATGTTTCCCTTGCTGGATACTTCTTTCCCATGGCACCCTTTTCCCATAGCTGGAATATTATCTCCCATTGCAACACAGGAGGTCAAATCCCTGGATGCCTTGAATCTGCTACGTGCTGCTTAAGCTACATTCCATGGATGAGCTATGTAAATCAGGGGAATTCTTCCAGTGGCTTGATATCCCCAGCCTGGGCCTCATTTGGGTTCTTCATCGTCTAACATTCATAAACATTTCCATCTCTGCTCCTTACCTTCCTCTTTCCCCACTCCATGCCCCAGCAAAATGAACTTTGCTCTGTTCCAAGTACATGCTCCAGGCTTTCCCACTTTTCTGCTTTTGCTCAAATTCTTTGCTCCATCTGGAATGCCCTTCTGTCTCCCTCTTTGCCAAATTTCTGAATACTGATTCTTGTGGCCTTGTGCAAAGTCCTTTTTCTTTATGAAGCCTTCCCTAATCCCTAAATGATCCTAGGACATTCTTTTTTTCTTTTTAGTAGAACATTCCTGATTTCCCCTTGTAGACATATGCTTTCTGAAGGCTACATTCATATCTGTTTCATTTTTGTATTTCCAGCCCGTAATAGCCATTTGTTCATTTACTCAATGAATAAATGAATGAATGAATGAATGTACAAATCTTTTTTATAATCTCCCTCCCTCCCTCTTCATGAATGTACAGATCTTAAGAGAATGCTGAATTGTGTGTGGTGTTAGGTCGAATGATGTGTTGGGAGAATTACATTTGTTGATTTATTAAGCACATACTAGGTTCAAGATCCTCTGCTGAGATTTATTGTGCAATTCTTTCTGTCGTAGAATGTATAGTCTCTAACAAACAAATAGGAATAACAAAGAAAAAAGCACACCCCAAGAGAAATATATTAAACCAAAGTAAAAAAAAAAATACCGTTTATGTGATGGATGGAGGAGGGAAGGGTAATTGTGACAGAGATTGCAATTAGGAAAAAGAGTTCTGACATCTGACAAAGAGGAGTGCAATAGACTGAATGTTTGTTTTCCCAAAACTCACAAGTTGAAAACCCAACCCCCAACCTGATGGCATTAGGAGGTGAGGCCTTCGGGAAGTGATTAGGTCATGAGGGTGGAGCCCCATGAATGCAATCATAGTCCTTATAAAAGAGACCCCAGAGAGCTCTCACCCTCTTTCCACCATGTGAGGACACAGAAGACTGCAGTCAGCAACACGAAAGAGGACCCTCGACAGAACCCAACCAAGCTGGCACCCTGATCTCAGACTCCCCATCTCTAGAACTGTAAGAAATAAATTTCTGTTGTTTATGAGCCATCCAGTTTACACTACTTTGTTATAGCAGCCCAAACTGACTGAGACAAGGAGGAAAGGTGGAATGACTAAAAGAAAAATGGTTTTTGAATATTGATTGAGAACCTACAAGTTGGCACTATCTGGAACACGCACTTGCTCTCTGAGACCCTTTATGGTGACAGTATGTTTAATAGAACATCTACTCAGCCTGCAAACATCTACTGAGAAAGTACCTTGAGCTAGGGCTTAGGGTTATAAAGGTCAAAACGACATATTTCCTGCCCTTGAGGAGCTCCAAGCCTAGGGGAGAGCACTGTAGAATATGACAAACATTTTACAGTAGTTTGGATGCTCTGGAAGGAGAGAGGAAGAACTCTTGGTGGGCAGGGAGGTCACAGAGAGGATGTGGCCTTCAGCCAAGGTCTGAGGAAGCAGTATGCTGTGAGGTTTCAGCATACAGACTCTAGAGTCAGACAGAAAGCAGAATGCTTTGATTGGAGTCGGATTCCACCCTTAACTACTTACCTAATTCTGACATACAGCCAAACCTCAGTCTCCCCCTCTGTAAAATGGGACGATTGTATCATCTGTACATGGAGTTATTATGAGGATTAAATGAGAAAATCCTCAGCCTCTAGGTAGGACCTGTCCCAGCCCACTGCAGATTTGACTCTTCATTCATGATTCAAGTGAAAACACCTCCTGGTCCACTCCGGAGTTGATTCTGTTCATTTGTAGTTTAACCTCGTGGCACCAGAAGTTGGCATCTCATGGAAGAGTTGGCTGGTTAAATAGATAACTTTTCTCTAAAGAGTATCAAAGTTGAACTAAGTGATTTTGCAGGCTACGGATCACAGATTCCCAAATTAGCACTTACATAAAACGATTGCTTATAGATATATAAAGCAGCCCGACCCTTGCAACAAATAGGCTTATTTTCTGGCATCTTATTAGACGAGGGAGGGAAGAAGGGAGGGTCTTCATCCAGCTGTGGGGATTCTATGAATTTGGTGGGTTCGCCCTGTGTAGAGAGGATGAGGGACTCCTGAGGGCACTCCTACCCTGTGGCTCTGGTTATTGGAGAGCGGATGGGTTTTCCCCTTGCATTTTTTCCTTTCTAGAGCTCTCTGGCATCCTGTTGCAATGCAAGTGTCTGAATGTTTATCACAGCTCCAAGTTTGGATTAAGTGAGCAGTGGACTGTTAAAACTACAGGGAACGTGCGTACATCTCTAATTTCTGCTTTCAGCAAAAATTGCTTCCATGTAGACTTTATGATAGCAACTGTGTGCGATTATGGCTGTATAAATAGCAGGGTTGAAAGCAGTTAGAGATTTAGAGATTATTAAAGCTATTTTTTGAGGAGGTGGAGTTCTCTTTTCATTTAGTAGTAGTCTTCTGTCACAAATGAAAATTGTCTACTTCATGGCTAGGATAAAAGGATGAAAACAAAATAGGAAGATCGGAGGAGAGAGAGAAATGAACAGAAATGACCCACCAAGTAAGGAGGGAGGTGGAAAGAAGGCAGGAAGCAGAGACAGATGGGAAGGGAAGGGTGGATAGGGAAAGGAGGTAAAGACAGAAGAAGGAAAAACAAGTTTGGAAATTGGAGTTGAGCCTCAGGTTGGCTGTGATTGCTGAACAATGTTAAGCAGACCCCACCCTTCACCCCCCAAATTCAAAAATTTCCCTCATTCATTTGGAAAGCCATTCTGGGAGAGCATTTGGGTGACCTTTATTTCATTCAGGCGTTCTTTATAATTAACCTAATAGATTCCATTGCATATACAATCTGTACCAAACAATGCAGCCTGGGAGCATTCTGTAATTTTTTTTTTTTTTTTTTGCAGTGAAAAAAATCTTGTCTCCGGGTAGATGGCAGTGTCTTGCTGGTAAAGTCCAAGGCCCTGCATTTCACTTGTATTGCCTTGGCAGCGCTTCCAGCTCCTTCCTCCACTCCACACACTCGGAAAATGGAGTGAACAGCTCCCACGTGAGTGGCGGTGGCCCAGGCCAGGCTGTCACCCGCCCGCGCACCGCTGCCCGCGATTCTGCTCCTGGAGCCCCGCATCCGTCTGGGGGAACGTTCTGCCGGTAGTTTTGTCTGGGCTTGACCTTCCCATTTCCTGCCAAACTATGGCCCTGTCTTCAACCGGGAAAAGCACTATCTCTTGGAAGGATCCCAGATAATGATGCATCTTAATAAAAATTCTATAAGCTGTAAATAGCTCACTTTTAATCATACCTGCGTGTTCCTATTGGCACACTCTCATCACGCACCTGGAAGGCTTACAGGGCCGTATCCTCCGCGCCCCTTAACATCTCTGTTTCTGGCGTGGGTGTTTCACAAAGAAGACACAGAATCAGAATTCCCTCCACTCTTCCACTCCACCTCTAAGCTTCCCGCCATGCTCTTCCATGCACTTTCAGCCTTCTCAGTTTCTTATCCAAAGCTAATGCCTGCACCTCTGCTCTGGGGCCCAGGGACCTCATTTATTTAAAAGAAGCCCCCCTTTCCTTGATGCAAATCTGGCCACTGCCTCCCCTTCCCTTCGTATCCAAACTTCAGGAAAAGAAAGCCCTGCTTGGAGTTTTCCCAACCTCCACAGTTTCCTTCTCTGTTCCTGTAAGTAGGGATCTTATTCATCCTTGTTTTTACTTACTTATTTCAAAGCAAAAATTGTTCTATTGATTTTTTTTTCTGCTCATAAAAGCGGTACTTTCTCATTTAAAAGTTCAGAAAACATACAACAAAAAAATTTTTTTAAAAGTAACAATAACCAATAACTCCAGAATTCAGAAACAACTGCTGTGAGCGTTTTTGGGTACTTCTCCAACAGCCATTTTCTCATATCTTTCTCCGTGGCAAAGTTTAGGTATCTACATATCCAGACTTGTTTAAGCAAGACTTCTCGAACATTTTGGTCTCAGGACCCCTTGGCAGTCTTAAAAATGATTGAAGACCCTAAGGAGCTTTCATTTGTGTGGGTTATTACTATATCTATTGCGATTTGCCATATTAGATTTTAAAAGAAGTTTTAAAAATATTTATTAATTCATTAAGAATAACAATAATATATATGTTACAGGCTAATACAAATAACATTTTTAATGAAAAAATAATAAATATACTTTTCAAAACAAAACATTTTTTGGTGAGAAGAGTGGCATTGTTTTACATTTTTCTCTATTTTCTGGAACAAGTTTTTTATTAATACATAATTATAAATAGTTATGAGGTACTTGTGATATTTTAATTAACATGCGTATAATGTGTAATGATTCAAATCAGGATGTTTAGAATATCCATCACCTCAAACATTTATCATTTCTTTGTGTTGGGAACATTTCAACTTTTCACTTCTAGCTATTTTGAAATATATAATAAATTATTAACTATAGTTGCCCTATTGTGCTATCAAACACTAGAACTTATTCCTTCTATCCAACTGTATGTTTGTACGCATTAACCAATCTCTCTTCATTCTCCCTGCCCTTCCCAGCCTCTGATAACCATCATTCTCTCTACTTCCATGAGATCCACTTTTTAGCTCCCACGTATGAGTGATAACATGCAATATTTGTCTTTCTGTGCTTGGCTTATTTCATTAAACATAATGACCCCAGCTCCTTCTGTGTTGCTGCAAATGACAGAATTTTATTCTTTTATTTATGGCTGAATAGTGTTTCATTGTTTATATATACTACATTTTTTCATCTGTTCATCCTTTGATGAATACTTAGGTTGATTCCATATCTTGACTATTAAGAATATTTTATATTTTTGCAAATCTTTTTAATGTCTTGCTTAATAGACAGCTGAACTCTCCTATATTCTTCTACATTCAGTCTGTTGCAATATGTTACTAAATATAATGAATAAACCTGATCTCATAGATATGTGTTTAGAAAAGGAAGGAGTATTTTAACAACTTTTTTTTTTTGGAGACAGGATCTTGCTCTGTTGTCCAGGCTAGAGAGCAGTGGCATCATCATAGCTCACTGCAGCCTCGAACTCCCTGACTCAAGTCATCCTCCTCCCTCATTGTCTTGAGTAGCTGGGACTACAGGTGTGCGCCACCATACCAGCCAATTTTTCTTTTTTTAAAATAGAGACAGGGTCTCACTATGTTGCTCAGGATGGTCTTGAACTCCTGACCTCAAGTGATCCTCCCCTGTCAGGCTCCCAAAGTGCTAGGATTACAGGTGTGAGCCTGGCTCACTGCATCTGGCTATTTTAATAACTTTTAAAGATAACTGTTGATATTCTCATTTGGTAGGATATTAAAACTCAAGAAGTGGTAGTTTATATCTATAAATTTTTTGTACTTTCTGTGTCCTTGTGAGAGAATGAGAATGAAAAAGACAAAAAAAACCCTTAATATTATTATGAAGATAGTTTTTACCTCAAAGACTCTCAGATAGGGTCGTGGGCGGTCCCCCGGGGATCCTCACAGCACACTTTGAGACCCACTGTTTAAGCCACTGATACTATTCCCTCTACCAGTGACTTAGGATGGACACGTGACCCATCCTTAGGAGACACGAAGGCAATTCTTTAACCTACTTGAAAATGTTTCCTCAAACATAAAAAGGGTCCCACAGGAAGAGTGGTGCTGCTTCTGCTTGTTAATGTCATGTTTTCGTGTGCATCTTGGCTTTGCAAAGGGAGCTGCCTGAGGATGGCAAAGCTGACCACGTTTGAACTATCTTGACTCAGGACTTACAGTTTTGTGCAATTCATTTTATTTAAGAAGGAAAAAGGGAGAAAGGAAGGAAGGAAGGAAGGAAGAAAGGAAGAAGGAAAGGAGGACCTTTTGGTGGCTCTCCTTCCAGAGTTTTTTCTAAATGTTTATCCATCTAAGTTGATATTCATCTCTGTGTCCCTGACACTTAGTTCAGCATAATGCCTGGTGCATCTCAGAGATTTGTAGATGTTCTTTGAAGGAATATAAATGTGAATGTGTGGTGTTTATTGACTGACGACAATTTCCTCTTATTCTGTTCTTTGTGAGCATGAAGAAAAGCAGGTCGCCTTAAGCATGACAGGTTTCCTGGATGCTATGAAACATATCTAAACAGATATCTGCAAAGAAGGGTGTGTTCTCTATTTCGAGGTACTGACCACTGCCCCCACCCCTTCTCCCAGCATTTTGTATCCTAAAGGAAATCAGGCATTTGCCTAACATAACCAAAAACAGTGGCACTTTATGCTTGTATACTGATTTATAGCTTACAGAGTGATTTCATGATGATCTCACTTAGTCCTCAAAAATCAAGCTGTGATGTAGTGCTATTATTACCCTTGTAAAGACAAGGAGATGGGGGACATGTGAGGTTAAGTGAGTGGTTCAAGGTCACATAACGAGTCAGCAGTAAAACCAGGACTGGAAATGCAAGGCCAGTGTTCTTGGGGGTCGAGCCCCAGGGAGAAACTCTGTCTCAAGGGCTTTGTCATCAAGGGTATTTGCCTGACCACCCTGGGGCAGCAAAAGGAAGGTATGGGGGGGTGGAACTGGCCTTTATCCTTTGTCCCAAGAGAGTGGCCCTGTGATACACCTCAGTTTGAATGGCACTAAAATGACAAAGCCCTTGTTCTGAACGACTTCACCTGCAGGTGATGTCTTCCGCTAGACTGACTGTGACATTAAAAATGCATGAGGCCAGGGACATTTCCCACCCTGAGCTCAATGGGAGCTGGCAAGTGTCAAATCTGAAATTTCTCACTGCAACTCACAAGCTTCTGCTGACCTGAGACTCGAAGGCCTCAATCTGGAAATAGTCCAGAATTGAATGTTGGCAACTGACTCGAGGAGAGAAAGAACGTAAAATGCCTGAGCATGGCAGCAGCGAAGGAATTCGGGTCTGTACCTGCAGTGTGGGCAAGTGGAAAATAAGCCCAGCAGGTCTGAGACCTGCCTTCTCACCCTGACCCTGTGCTACGGTTTGAATGTGTCCCCTTCAAATTTCAGGGGTTGCCCATGTGATAGTATCATGAGGTGGGGCCTGTACGAGGTGATTAGGGCAGGAGGGCTCCTCCTTCTGTAGTGGGATTAAGGTCCTTGTAAAAGAGGGCCTCAGGCAGCTTTCAGTTAACTTGCCCTTCTGCAGCAAGAAGGCCCTCACCAGACCAAATGCCAGCTCTTTGATCTTGGACTTCCCGGCCTCCAGAACCGTGAGAAATAAATTCCTGTTCTTTGTAAATTACCCAGTCTCAGGTATTTTGTTGTAGTAGCACAAATGGACTAAGACATCTGCCCCTACGTTGTTGTATGACTCTGAGTAGATGCCTTACTTTTAAAAAGAAGGGAAGAGTTAGATGGTGTCAAGGAAGATGACATCTGAAAGCACAAGGAACATCTTCATAAGCTTATGTCCATTTTCACAGAAAAAGAACTTCTCAAAAAAGTTTTTCTTTGAAAAAACAAGGAGAAAATATATTTACCCATATAGCAAAACTGAATTGTGTCATATATATATATATATACACACACACACACATATACCTATATGTGTGTGTGTGTGTGTGTGTGTGTGTGTGTGTGTGTATATATATGCATGTGTATATATACACAGAAAGTTTACAATCTCACAGACGAAATACATAGATGTTGTTGAAAAATGTAGTCCATATTTGCTGCCTTTGTTCTTACCTAAGCCCTGGGCTATTTGTCCATCTCCCTCACTTGGCACTCAGCATCCTGCCTGGTGTCTCTTCTACACACATTCATGTTTTTGAGTGACTGAATGTAAATGAGAAGAGTGCACAGGCCTTATTTCTTCTGCGATGGCCTAAAGCATTGGAAAGAAATGTGGAGGCCAACACACCTGGTGTATTCCCAGTTCCCTCTTTTACCAGCTGCGTGACCTGGGGCCGGATCTCTGGTACTTCATCTGTAAAATGGGATTATTGCGAGGAATGAAGGTAATAGGAGTGAGTTCCCTACAGCAGTCCTGAGCCACAGCAGGTGCTCAGCGCTGCTATCTGTCACAGGGGACAGTGTGAGGTAAGCAGCATATCGGAGCTATAGGACAAGAGAGAAAAATATACTTATTTCATGTTAGGGCGACCAGGGCAGGATTCCTGGGGAGGAGTATTTTTTTTTTTTTTTTGGTAGAGATGAAGTCTTACTTTGTTCCCGGGCTGGTCTTGAACCCCTAGCCTCAAGTAATCCTCTTCCCAAAGTGTTGGGGTTACAAGTGTGGGCCACCACACCCAGCCCAGGAGGAATATTTAAATAGGGCCTAGAAAGAGGATTCCCAGATTGGGTAGGTAGTGATGGGGAAAGGGAATGGCAAAGTAAGTGAAGGGGAGCAAAGGCAAAGGGGCCGGGAAGTGCAAAGAATGTTGAGGCGCTGGAAAGTAGCATGATTTATCTGGAGAAGATGCAACTGGAAAGGTAAATTGGGGCCAGGTTTTGTAGGGTATTAAGTGACAGGCAGGGCATTTGGACTTTATCCTGTGAAAAATGGGAAGTTATTGGAGATTTTGAGCAGAGAGGTGAGAGATTTCAGAAACTACATTTCTTTTTTTTTTTCTAAATAGAGATGGGGTCTTGCTATGTTGCCCAGGTTGGTCTTGAACTCCTGGCCTCAAGCAATCCTGCCACATTGGCCTCCCAAAGTGCTGGGATTACAGGTGTGAGCCACCATGGCCAGCCAAGAAGCTGCCATGCAAGTTGTGGAGAAAGTCACCAGCAACTACAACTCTGTGAAAAGATGGGTACACATTTCGGAGATGGACTTTGAAGAAGGCATCGTTGAAATCATTCTAAACAGATGCTATGGCACAAGCAGCTCATGTGCTCTGTAATGCTGAATCCGTGATAAAGGCCTTAGAAGAGAGACATTGGAGTCATCTTGGGTAAGGGTAGAGGAGGACAAGATGATTTAGGATAGATTTTTGAGAGGAGGGAAACTCATGTAGGGATTTATGGTTCTCACTACAGTGGAGTTTAATGGATTAGTTATGTAAGATCTTGAATGTGGACCTAAGTTGGAGTCCTCAGGGACTTAGGGTGACAAGGCAACTTTATTTTAGCCAAAAAGCAGCAGTTCTTTAACTCTGAGTAACACCGATGTCATATAACTATCTCTGAGCACTGGCAAAGACAGAAGAGAAAGAAAAGGAAAATGAAGAAATAAGGAAAGAGGGAGGGAAGGTGGAAAAAGGAAGTTACTGGAGATAAGAAAAAAGAGTGAGGCAGACCACAGCTAGGGGCGGTCTGCTCACAGTGGCTGCGCACTGCATTGCCCTGCCTGAGGCGCCTGCCCCGGCCTCTCCAGCCACTTGGGCTGGTCGAGAGGAGATCAGGGCGCTGGACTAGGACTCTAGTCAGTTTCATTTTTTGACTGTAAACAATTCGAATGGAAAAATGTTGGATGAGACTCCACTGGCTCCGTCTGGATCGGGGAGGTCTATTCATCAATCTTTGAGTTTTTCACTTCTGGGGATTGTCACCCATGTCAGATCCATCTGGACGTTTCAGTTTTGTTTTGTTTTTTTTTCCAAATGCCTTTGCCAGGAAGAATATTTAACGCATTTAGATGTCAGAAACTAGGACACAGAGGGAAGTCACTGGGTGTTAGTACCAGTTTCTCCGTTTTCATAAAGTCTATGTGTTCTTATGGGATTATTAGGTCCATTGAATTAACTTCCTTTGAATGGATTAAGTTATTTAATTCGACTACTAGGTTACAATGGCTTGGTATATACCAGGCATCACACAAGCTACCGTTGGGTTTCTAACAGGACCACCTATGCCATAGAGACGAGATCACACATGGATGAAAGGACAACAGAGAAGATATTGCAAGACATTCCCCTAGTCATGTGTCTGGTAAAAAACAAAACAAAAAACCAAGCTCATTATCATGAGTTCCTCCTTACAGCTCTCTACCACTCTGCCTTATCCTGTTTTCTACTTGTACCACTGATATCGTCCATGCTTAAACGTACTTCTGTTTGAAAGTGACTTCTAGGCTGAATAATCCCATTTTACTACAGTAGGCAAACTTAAATTATGATTTTTTTGTTTGTTTCACTCCACTTTCCATCTGCTGTAAACTGAATGTTTGCGTCTTCTCCAAATTCACGTGCTGAAACCCTTACCCCCCATGTGACGACATTAGGAAGCGAGGGCCTTTGGGAAGTAACTGGTCTCCAGGCTGGTGCCCTCATGATGGGATGAGTGGGCTTAAAAGAAGAGACACCAGTCTTTCTGCCTTGCGAAGAAACAAAGAGAAGACAGCTGTCTACTAGCTAAGAAGAGTGACCTTTATCAGATACCAAATCTGCCAGCACCTTGATCTTGGACTTCCCAGCCTCCAGAACTGAGAAATAAATTTCTGTTGTTTAAGCAGCCTGGTCTAAGGTATTGTGTTACAGTGACAGAGCTGACTAGGACACTATCTTTACAGCTTTCTCATTTATAATGGTAGCTAGTTATAAAGTCCTTCCTGGGGGTCAGACCTTTTACTTTTATTATCTTTAAGCCTCACGACAACCTCTTACAAGAAATCGAAACTCAGCGGGTTTCATTTCTTGCCTGGAACACACAGACAGAAAGCAGCAAAGTTGGGCTTTGACCTTGCAGTCTGTCCGGCTTCCACAAAGTGGACTCCTTCCCCGGCACACTATGTCTCCCAACCCCCTCACTGTGAATTATTTTCCTCTCTGCTCTTGCCCTTGCCACGGAACCAGAGAATTTCAATCAGGAGACTGTGCCCCTTGGTTCCTTCTCTATTAATAAATGTTTGATTGATTCTAAATGAGCTGTCACTATGCCTTGGAGTGAGAATTACAAGCAGGTCCCTGAGCAGATTGTAAAGTGACAGCCTCATGACCCAAGCTGTTACTGTGACAACAGCTGAGGAGGAAGAGTATTTAATTACGGGGATGGGAGGAAGGGGAGCAGCGGGTCTGTGGGGAAGGCGGGGGTGTTCCTGCCCTCATCAACTCTTCGGGATGGAGAAGGCTGCCTTTGTTCTATCTCTTCGCATCCTTTGGATTTCTAAAATGAAATCTTAAGTCACAGCTCCTTATTACATTGCAAACTGCACTAGTTTTGTTTCCCTAGTTCTCTTGGGCAATAGGAGTGATAAAGTGTGAACTCCTATCACCTTTGAAACCCGTGCCTGAGGAAGTTGGCTCAGATCTGTAAGCATAAAGTGTTAAACAGTTTTATTTTTCCCCTAATGATTATCTTGAGGTCGCTTTCCTGAATTTCTGAGACTCCCTGACTATTGCACCTACCTGTGTGGGAATAGTCCTGATACACCACGGTAATTATCTGGGTCACCCCCACGGGATTCTGCAAGTGTCTCTTTTATTTAACAGCTATGAAGCCTTGGTCAAACCCTTTAAACCACTTTAAGCTCTGCTTATGTCACCTGCAAAATGACGAGGATAATGCCATCTACCCCTTGGGGTTTTGGAAAATGCGATACTGTATGTGTAGGATCAGGCCGCTGCTGGCCTCAGGGCCCCTCTGTGCGAATTAGCGAAAGGCGCCCCCTGTCGGCGGGTGTCGCCTCGAGGCGCACGGGCGGACGCGCAGAACCACGGAAAGGCGCCCCTTCCGCAGGTGGACGCAGCCGGAGGGAGGGGAGGCTGAGAGTGGAGCCGCAGGCTGGTCGTCAGCTCCCGCGCACCCCCGGCTGGGCACCGCCAGCAGACCCCGTCTCCCGTGACCACACGCAGCAAACCTGTCGGATGCTCGGCACGTTTTAATCAACTAGGATTTGTTAACTGCTGTGAGTGTTATTTACCACGTGTTCATGAATGCCCGAAGAAACAGTGAGAGACTAGAAGGAATGAAGGCTTCCTACCATTACCAGTGAAGGAACGTTGCGACCTCACCTGTTTCATTCAGTTTCTGAGAAGATCTCGGCCATGGATGCTGAGTGCCTTCAAGCTGGTTTGGGAATAAGAGTGAGGAGGTGGTATTGGTATCAGTGGCTGAGGTCAGGGAAACATCGCCCCGGAGGCCGTATTTCCAAATGTTCCAGGTCTGTTTGGAGAAGCAAATGTGCATGGAAGAGTTTGAGATTTAGAATCAGAAAAGCCGGATTCCAGCTCTGATACTCCGCATGTTCATCCTGCAATCATGAGCTAGGTTTGTTTTGTGTGTGTGTGTGTGTGTGTGTGTGTGTGTGAATTGTGGGTTTTTTTTTTTGAAAAAGACTCTTGCTCTGTTGCTCAGGAGAGTACAGTATGGTCATCTTATCTTATTGCAACCTCAAACTCCTGGGCTCAAGAGATCCTCCTGCCTCAGCCTCCCAAGTAGCTGGGAGGCACATGCCATGACTACCAGCTAATTTTTTTATTTTTAGTAGAGATGGGGTCTCGGTCTTGCTCAGACTGGTCCCGAACTCCTGACCTCAAGTGATCCTCCCGCCTTGGCCTCGCAGAGTGCTAGGATTACAGAAGTGAGCCAGCTCGCCCAGCCACAAGCCAGGTCTTTACCTCGGTTTCTTCATTTTAAAAAATCGAGTTACAGTCACTTTCCTACATATATTACAGGGCTTTGAGGATCAAACAAGATAATTTTTGAAAAAGTATCGTGAATTCTGCAAGGCACGATATATATGGAAATTGTCATTTCTCTTGGCAATGTGTTTGTTAGGTTTGCGGAGACAAGGAGGCAAGGTTTTGGATTGTGAGCATCCTAGGGGCAAGGGTGTAAGCTTCCTGTCTTCTTTCCAAGTTTAGCATCCATAACCTTTTGTCGGGATATGGGTCTGACAGGCTGCCAAGCTCCCTTGAGCATTCACCTGCTGGACCTACTGAAATTGCAGAGTCAGGATCCACAGTGGAGCTGCCTCCCCCAGCCTTGCAGCTAAACTTGAGTAGAGATGGTACATTCTAGAACATTCTCTGCCGCTGACCAGTGGAAACTATCTTTGCATTTCTTGGTCTGCCAAAAAGATTCATACTTGTTGAAACCTATGACTAATTTGTCACACCCAACGTCTAGATTTGACGTGAATTCCCAGAAACAACCTTAGGGGAAACCTCACCTGAACTCTCAAATCTTTTTCTCTGTTCTCCACCCTAATCCACACATATATCCGCAAAGCTGAACCATCACCACAAACCTCTGCAGGAAAAATAATAATTGAATTACAGAGAGAGTGAATTAATAGTTCATTTTCATAAGATCTGGTTGTGTCCAGCACTGAGCCACTAAGAATCTATGACTTCAGCTTTTTTTTTTCTGAAGTGCTCCTAAAATGCATGACTGGGCACAGTTCCACTGGGAAACTAAATAAATCAGGAAAACAGAGTTGCCTGTGAGATGCTGCGAATTTAGAATTCAAGATAGCATCAACTTTGATTTGTCCTTCTTTTTCTTAATGGATGTCCTTTTAGTTTTCGTGAATTTGTGAAACACGTATTTGTGGTTGAACCTATCAGTTTTTCCTGTAAAGCAGGAAAACTAAAGGTTTTTTTTTTTTTAAATTAGGGGAAAACTAAAGAAAACTAAAGCTTAGAAAAGTTAAGCAATGTGCTTAAGGTCTCAAAGGACACAAGACTCAAATGTGCTTATCAATGAAATGTGTGGGCCAGTGGGTGAGTCAGAAGTCAGTGAATGCTAAACTTTCTTTCCTTGCCTTCCATCTGCCAGAACCGGTGAATGGGCCGATTATGCCGTCTAGTGTTAAGAAAAGACAAGTTACGCTAATACCTGGATCTGGCCATTCTCTCATGAGGTGGAATTGGCTCCTGAGAAGTGCAATTGTGATTAGAAATGCTGGTTTAAACTTTCGCTTTGTAATAAGAGAAATATTAACCATCTTTCTTAGCCCCAAAAGACACTCTCTGATAAAATAGGAGAAATGAATGGAAACTTCACATAGAATATTCAGGTGTGTATGGAAATGTGATGCTCTTTTTTTAATAACAGTCTAGAAATGGAAAACAAGAGTTTCGGTAGGAGGGAAACTGGAAGAAAACCTTGGAAACAAGCAGCCTGACCTGCTTGGTGGCCTGTAATTCCCGCCTCTTTTCTGCATGTTAGTTTTCTCTTTTCATTTGAACTTCAGAGTATGGACTGCCCACGGGGTGCTGAGCCAGCTCCTGCCCCACCAGAGCAAGCTTTAGTAGGAGCTGGAGCAGCTCACAGAAGCCCCCCATTGAGCCCCACCTGGCTCTGACCACTCCAATCCCACGCGTTCCCGCAGAAGATCCAGAGGTGACACCACCAGGGAGTCACCATGCTCCCAGGCGAAGGCATTCCATCCATCTTTTTTCCCACACCTGACTCATCGTGAGATGTTACCCGGCTGCTGGATTCCTACAGATCACAGAGATAATGGCGAGAACTGTGTGGGAAGGAGTTTTTAGCAAGCTCAAGAGCTGAACTGGGCGTTTCTGTAACGTTTCGGGAACGGTTAAAATAAGACACATGTACCATTTCAGAGAGATTTTTAAATGGCAGCACAAAACATCTACTTCTGCCGTAGACTGGTTTTTGTGGGCTTTATAACCAGGAAAAATGGGAAGATGGCTCATGAATAATGCACTGACTCAGTTCTGTGAGTCGCAGCGCCCCTCACAGTGTGACTGTGTCTACCGCTTTGGTGCCTTGTGCAGTGACTGGCTGTCTCTCACCTGGGGGCTCGGCAGAAACGGAACTCGGCCCGAGGATGGCGTCACAGCTTCTCCCGGGTTCCCAGCTGCCGCCTCAGATGACTTGCTTGGCCTTGACGTTGTTCTCCTTCCTGCAGCTTTCAGGTTAGAACCGACCACTTCTGCAACACCTGCCAGAGGTTCCAGGTGTCTGGTGGAAGCTGGGTGGCCAAACTAGAAACTGGGGCGAACCCAGCCTGAACTACAGTTGGAGCTGCATTTTTTGGTGGGTCATCTCAGGGAATTTCCTGTGACACTACCGCTCCTGAATGCCTGTGTTCGTGCTAATATTTTTAGTCTCTAAAATACTGTTGTGTTACACAGTCAGAAAAATATAATTTAGCACTGATGATACTAGTTTTGAAAGTGTATTTAAACACTTCCGTATGAGTTAGTCTTGCTTTCAGAGCAGGCATGTAGCTTTCTGAGTGCAAGGGCCATGTTTTAAATTTGTCTTGTTTCCTCCACAATCTCCAGCACCAACCTGGACACATAGCACGTGATTCCTGTCAGTTGTCACAAACTGGGAGCTCACAAGTTTGTTTGGTTCGGCTATTTTGTTTTGCACCAGTGCAAAGTTATAAGAGGCAGTGTAATTAGGTAGGAATTACCCTGGATCATAATGTAAGCAGCCTGGCATGGGCTGTCATTTCTGTACGTTCATGTGGCCTTCCCTAGGGAGTTGGGTTCCTGGCAATGCTCAAAGCTCATTTACTTGGAGTTTCCTTTCCATAACCCATTCTCTAAGTCTTGCCCTTAATTCGAGGTGCAATTCTAGTTCTATCATCTCTGTGAAGTCTTCCTGACATGGTTCTTACGGAGTCTCCCCTCCTCTGAGCACAACCGACACCTGCTCTCAGCGAACTTCATTTGGTAGCTGGCACGTATATCCTGGCGTTTTTGCTTTGTAGGTATTTGTCCTCTTTGCCAATGAAATTGTAGATCCCCCTGCTTTTTGCTTTTCTTTTTAAGTCCACAGCACCCAGTATTCCCAGGCGGTCTCCCATCCAAGTACTAACCAGGCCTACTTGTAGATCTTTTTCTGAGCAGACCCTGAGCGATACTGCTTTGCAGCCCTGCTGGTGACCTGTGCAGAATAGGCACTAAAAATGCATTTGTAGGCAAGTCACTGATGCTCTAAAATATGGGTATTTATCATGGGCACTTTCCTGAGAGGACTAGGCCAATCTTATGGCCACATTGCTACTGCCCAGATCTCCATGTAGCATTTGGTAACAACTATGGATGTCTTTTTATTTTTTATCCTTTATAAGCACCATTACAGATAGAACCAGCCTCCAAGACCTCTGCGAACCTTGCCTCTTTCCCTGTATCCTCTCCAAAAGACTCATTTGTTTGTTAAGCATCTGCCTGCATTTTCCTGAGCTAGCTAGACGGTTTGCTGAGTTAGTTCACTTGCAGGAGACAGAGTGCAGCAAGTGCGGTATTTGACACATCCGGTAGTATCCTCTTCCTTAACGGATAATTATTCTGCACCTACTCTGTGCATCATACTGAGTAACACCACCAGCAATTCGTGACTCCTGCTCTAAGGAGCTTCCAGTCTAGTGGGAGAAATACTACACACACACACACACACGAAATGTGTAAATAATTCAAGACACCATGTACAGTACTTAAATGTCAGTAAGTGCTACAAATTCCAAGAAGGAAGATGTCTCTAAAGAGCAGGAGGAGGTTTTAGGAGGAGGCGGAGCTATTCTGGGCCTCGAGCACGAGCAGACTTCGTGGAGGTGAAATGGAGCAGGGACGACATGGAGTGGGAAGTCTTGAACTTCCGAGTCACAGAGGATCTGACGCTATCGTGTCCATGAACAATATGTGAAAATATCTGGCTCTCTGTTTGCTGCACCATAGGTGGTCAATAATTGCTTGTTTGCTTCATAGGAACTGTCAGAAGTGATCAGAACATGGGATAGGGTGGTCTAATTGGGACTGACAGGCACTGAGGGGACGTGAGGACAGGAGGTGGGAGCTCAATCGTCTGGATAAGGGTTTGGGCTGGAAGCAGTAGGCTGGATGCGGAGGGCAGTACCGATGATGTTTTAGCATATTTGGAGGTTCCTGATTTGGAAAGTACACATGCTGAGGCACCGGAAGGAGTGGGTAGCAGAAGAGGAATGAGTCTTGGCTCCACTCACTCTACTCAGGCGGGTGAGGTTTGTCTGCAACGACTGGAGAAATACTTATGTCAAAGGAAGACTTCTAAATAAGAAAATCCTGAAATCTAAATCTAAAATGATCTAAATCAGGAATACAAAATTTAAAATACTGAAAATTCCTGAGAACCTTTTCCCTCCACCCACTGTTCAGAGTCAGCAATTCTGAGCAATTCCTCTGCCCTGAACCATTCAGCTATTTTGTATGCCAGAAACCCGACATGATAGTGATGCTCCGAATTTGCCAAGTTGGAAATCAATTCTAGGCAAAAGCACTGATTAACAGCTGAAGTTTCATCTGGCTCATCAGCTCTTAAATAAATAATGCATTTTCTGTAGGCAGCTGTTGTTCTGGCTGGTTGGTGAGAGGTGTTCGGTGGCGGGACATGCCAATGCACTTTGCCATGGTGCTCTGTTGTTATTCCAAGTTAGACTTAATAAAACATAATCATTTCTCCAAACAAAACCGAATGAATAACAAGCCATTTTGGTGAAGGGGTGAGGTGGGTGGTGGTGAGGGAGAGGAAGGCAAGAAGCATTTTATAAACTATGTGCATTCTGCTATTTTATTGTTATCCATCCTAAACAATATCCCAAAATTATGTTTATAGATCAGAGGAAAATAACTACCTTTGTCTAGAAAAAAGTAACCAATTGGCCCAAACAGCATGACAGATCAAAAGACAAAATAGGAGAAATACGGGTGATAATCAAAAGATACGTTCGAGTTGACATCTGTGTTGGAAAACCGCTCATTAGTCTGAAGAGTCTAGCAGACTCGTCAGAAGGCTTTTCACACCCAGCTGGTTAAGCTGTTTCAGGTAATTCTACTGTCAAGAAGCTCCTATGATTCCCAGCTTGGTCCCCGATGCAGAAGGCCAGGTCTTTCTAACCCAGGAAATAAATACCAGTACACTGAAAGGCTGCCTACCCTGTTGAGATAGTCATGTGATACTTAACATTTACTTTGCAAGTACCAGGGAAATTACCCTGTTGAAGAACAACAGATGCATCCACTTGGAAAGTCTACCAGCGTCTCAACTCCCAACTACATTAGATGTCACTCCAAGAGATTCTGATACGAGTCTGTGCATTCAGATTTATCTTGTATGGACTCAAGTGTGGATTTTTGTAAACAAGACTTGGAAACAAGACTTGATATCTTTAACTAAAGCCATAGCTACTGTTAGCTGGATTTATTGAGTGCCTATTGTGTACCCCCACCTGTACTGAGTACCAAAGATATGCAGACAAGTAGTACACCCTTCTGTTCTTCAGGAATTGTGACAAGTCATGAGATAGACACACTGAAGTATATATGTGTCAAGGCAGCATGTGTTCCACAATAAATGGTTGGTACAGTCAGGGCATGGGGTTCTAAGTGGGAAGGTTTGTAGTGTGCTCAGGGGCAGTGAGACTGGAGTTGAAAGCTTACATACACGGAGGACCCAAAGAGGGTAACGTTGCCAAGGTGGTTTGCAGCTGACTTGCAGAGGACATTGATAGCCAGTATAACTTCAGCTCTGCAGGTAACTAAAATACACAGAAAGACTTTGAGCTGGGGCACCTAGTGTGTGCTTTGGTTTGGGAAAATAAACCTGGTAGTAGTGTGTTGGGTAAATCAGAATTAGGGGCAACAGGGCCATTAGGAGAGTTGGAATAGTTTAGACAGCAGCTGGTCCTCAATAAGCCAGGGTGGGCGTAGAAAAAACTCGCGAGAGAGACTGTGAAGAGAAGTGGTTCTTGGTGCCAGGCTTCCTTCCCATTGGATCCTGGTTACCATAAGTATTAGTATGTCTATCTTACTACCATGACTAAATTACAAGTTACTTGAAAGTGATGCCTTGTTTGCACAAAGGAGGCTCTGTTGGTTGAATTAATATGTTGAAATTAGATTTTTTTTTCAAGCTATTGCTAGTGATTAAAATCTATGTAATTGTTCTCAAAGACGTACCCACTATGAGTTTGTTTTGGATATCAAGACCATTTTATGCAAAAGGTCTATTTCCTGACAATGCATTACTTTGACTAGAAACTTCCCCTGCCCACACATAAATACACACACAAAACCAAAAAACCTCAGAATCAGAAATACTTCCTGTTTGACTAATAAACAGAAAGGGAATGCTTAAAGACGCGCTTGCATTTTGAGGCAGAAACTTAAAAGTTGTGAGGGGCGTTAATTAGTTTCTCAGGCATTTAAGCATTTCATCACCTTTGTTTTTCCACTGTTTGGATTCATCATTTTAAAAAGCCTCCAGCTTGGGGATGTCTGATCTGTAAAAAACCTTTTAACAAACATCCCTAACACCCTTTTATATGAATACCTCTTCTCGGAATGCAAAAATAGGAAGTACTTGCTGTTCTAAATTCAAAATAACATATAGTGTTCTGTTCCATGAGGCAGTTAGGACCTCTTATAGTTTCTTCCCTTAAATGCCAACTGAGCTCTTGGCTTAGCCTGGCCCTCTCTTCCAAGAGCTACAGATTTCACGGGACACCGGGGCAACCTGGCATCCACCTGTGATACTGGTTGCGACTCTGAAGCTTCCCTACACTACTAGCTTTTCCACTGTTGTTTAAAAACGGCTTATACTTACACTTTCTTGTTCATTTCAGTTCATCTGCTTTCCATATGGGAGACAGGATATTCAGCATGGCCTTCAAAGCTGGGTCAACTCCTGGACTGAACTCTTTGCTAGCTGGATGACCTTGGTCAAATAACCTCTGGCAGCCTTTGTTTTCACATTTGAAAATGGGAATAACAATACCTAATTCCAGAAATTTGTGGGGATCAAATAAGAGGAGATCATGCATGGAAAGCATGAGCATATTGTAGTGTCAATAAACATACGTTTCTTCTTTTTGGTGGATATGTGTTTCTGAGCATATTAGTGCATAAGAATAATGTAGTTGACAGAGAGGCAAGTCTCTCAGTACTGTAGTGGTTCGCAGAGTGTGGTCCCTCAACAGACAGCATCAGCATAACCTGAAATTTGTTAGAAAGGTACATGCTCAGGCTCTAACAGAGTCCTCCAGCATCAGAAACTCCAAGGGAGGGGCCCAGCTGTCTGTGGTTTAACAACTCTCCAGGGGATTCTGATGCACACTCAAGTTTGAGATCTGCAGGCTGATTCTAGATATCGTAGGGTGTGTTTGTGGGCGTGGTGGGGTATTAATCTAAAGGAAACAAACCGCTGAGGTGTAACTGGAGAGAAATTACATTATGTAGTTTTGGTCTTTGGTGTCTACTCACATTATTTGTTCTCTTTTCTTGTCAAGCTAAGTCTTTGGGACCAGGGCTTTAGGAGTAGAGTTTGATTCCTATGATCTGTTGAGATTTGAGGGTTTGAAGTGATTCTGAATTCCAGCCCCAGATATTAATATTACAGCTCTGCTATTTCCAGATGGGCTTTGTCTTTGGAGGACTCTCTGCCTTTGGAGTGGGGTGGGAGGGACAAGATGTCATCAGGACGGGAAGGTATCCTCTGTTCGGATGTTTTTCTTATTTAGAGACATTGCTCCACTTTCCTTTTGGCTCTGAAACAAGACTTCGTAATTTTTTAAATTTTTAGATTTTTTTTTTTTGAGACAGGGTCTCACTCTGTCACTAAGGCTGAAGTACAATGGCACAATCATAGCTCACTGCAACCTCTCTACTTCTGGGCTCAAGCTGTCCTCCTGCCTCAGCCTACCAAGTGGCTGGGACTGCAAGTGCCACCACACCCAGCTAATTTTTTAATTTTTTTTTTTTAATAGCCTGTGTTGCCCAGCCTGGTCTCAAATTCCTGGCCTCAAGCGATCCTTGTGCCTCAGCATCCCAAAATGCTGGACTACAGGTGTGAGCCCCCATACTTGGCCTTGAAATAAGATTTTGAATTTTGTGTGTGATGGGCAGAGAGCTCATCAAAGAACTGACGCTAAATGCTGTTGGTCTTATATATGAGAAGCTGCTTCTGAAAATGGGCATCCAGTTCTGAGCGTTCAGTATTTTGATGCACTTTGGGGTCAAAATTATAGCAAACCAGACACGTAAACTAATCAATGGCTAGAAATGTCAGTCTCTGTGGGTCTGCCTAAGTAGCCATATTCAGGGACCACAGCCACGCAAGCCGGGCAGAGCTCACAGTTGGTCAGATACCGCCCCCTGGTGGGCATCCGGCCTCACTGGATCCTGTTGCGCTCAGGGGTGCCTGCAACTTAGCTCAAACTTCCTTGGGGCTGTTGGTGAAATTTCTATGGCTTGCCTTTCTGTTCTTCCTCCAGTCCTGAGCTTCTGTTGCCATTTGAGTTTCCATCAACCCCGTGCTGATTTTGGAAGATACAAAGGCTTTATCGAAGTTACCCGGTTGCTGCTGCGTGGGTTCAGGATACAGGGCATTTGGCATAACTGGTGAGATTCTACACACACACAGGCCACAGCCCATGGTAATTTTTTTTTAGAAAGTTCAAAAATTATACAAATAATATTTTTATTGTAGAAAATAATTTAAAAATGATATCCACAATCTATCGCTTACCAAATTAATATTCTGCTGTGTGTGATCTGTATAACCCTCCCACAATGTGTCTCCTTCCTACTTTTCTCTTTCCTGGTTCCACTTTCGCTCTGCTCATTTATTCCAGGAACAAGGACGCACAGAGAAGAGAGGAAGAGAAGGAAGACCAGGCAATGACAGAAAGCAAACGATGCTTTATTCCCTGAATACGCTCCCAGTGTCTCCCTGGGGCTGG
The DNA here is from genome assembly GCA_963575035.1 of Avahi laniger. Lineage (NCBI taxonomy): Eukaryota > Metazoa > Chordata > Mammalia > Primates > Indriidae > Avahi > Avahi laniger. The sequence continues at coordinate 2,542 of CAUYSK010002610.1, read as the reverse complement.
CTGGGTCACCCTGAAATGAGATGACCCCTCTCCCCGGTGCCACCTGACCCACGTAGCCCCTCTTCCTCCTCCGTTCCTGACCTCTTCTCTTTGTCTATTTCCAATCCCATCCATAGGCTCAAGTAGCCTCTCCCTTCTGCTTTTAACATCCTTGATTTTCAGTGAAAGAGAAAGAAAAAGACAATGTCTAAGCCTTATTATCTAGGCTGAGAATATGTATTTTTGGATCTTGGCTGGGAGCTTCTGACTCAGCCTTTCTTGGGCCTGCTCATAATTTTCTTACTGGTTAATAAAGGCTTCTACATATTAGAGTTATTAACCTTAGGTCTACTATTAAACTTTTTTTATTCCTTCACTCAGCACTTTATTTGGCACATTTATTCATTCCTTCAACAATCATGCAGCAATTGCAATGTGTTGTCAGGTGCTATTCTAGATTCTGGAGATTCAGTGATTTATAAAAGGTAGATGGGGTTTCTGCTTTCATGGAGTTCAAGTGAAAAGAAAAGGGAAACAATAAAGCAAACAAATAGTTTTAGATTTTGGTGAGTGCTTTGAAGCAAGCAAAGCAAGGTGATGGGGGAGGTTGCTACTTTAGTTTCGGCTATAGGGAACCTGCTCCAAGTAGGTGACATTGGATCTGGAAACTAAATAATGACAAGGAATGAGCAACATGTTAACTCAGGGAAGAACCTTCTGGACAGAAGCAATAGCTAGTGCAAACACCCATGGTACTAGTAAGATTGCTGCACCCAAGGATCTTAAATGAAGGCTGTTGAGGTCACAGCATAGAGAACAAGAGGGACAGAGGGAGGATATGGGGTTAGCAAGGTAGCGAAGCCACGGTAAATTCAGCTCTCATCCTAGATGTGAGTGGAAACAACTGAAAGATTTTATGGGTCTAACATGGTCTCATTTACATTATTCAAAGGGCATTTAGGCTGCTCTCTGGCAAAGGGACTGTGTGGGGCCAGAGGTGGCAGGACAGACAGACCAGGAAAGATTTCATGGCAGTCCAGGTAAGATGAGATGATGGTCTTAGATATGGGTGGGAACAATTGGGGTGGGGAGAAGTCAATGAGCCCAGGACATGCTTTGGAGGAAGAGCTCATGGAACTTGCAGCTGAACTGAATTTGGGGCAGAAAAGAAGACTCAGAGATATCTACCTTTTAACATTGTTTATAGTTTTTTGGTTTTTGGGGTGTGCGTGTGCATGTGTTTGTGTGTAGGGGGTCTTACTAAAGTACTACGTTTCGTTGCAAGAACTTGTGCTCTAAATAATTTTCTGGGGCCAGGCCCAGTCGCTCATACCTGTAATCCCAGGACTTTAGGAGGCTGAGGCAGGAGGATCATTTGAGGCCAGGAGTTTGAGACCAGCCTGGGCAACATAAAGGGACCTCTGTCTCTACAAAAAAAAAAAAAAAATTAGCCAGGCATGGTGCTGCGATCCTGTAGTTCACGTTACTGGGGAGGCTGGGGCAGGAGGCTCCCTTAAGCCCAGGAGTTGGAGGCTGCAGTGAGCTATGATTGCAATATAGCACTCCAGCCTGGGCAAAAGAGCAAGACCCTGTCTCAGGAAAAAAATTGGAGGGAGAGGAGTTTGATGTTGGCTTTGTTTATTTAATGGAATAAATGGCTGCAAATATCTCGTCATCTGACCCATTCACCTTGCTCACATTCTCATGTCTTCAAAATGGAGGACAAAGTCTTACTCGTTGCTCAGGCTGGTCTCCAACTCCTGGCCTCAAGCAATCCTCCAGCCTCAGCCTCTGAAAGTGCTAGGATTATAGGTGCGAGCCACTGTGCCCAGCCAAGAGTAATAGTTTGACTTAAGAAACCCACTTTGTGTCCGGGCCCGAGCCTGGATTTTGAAAAATAATGAATCTGACCCTGTGGAACCCATAGGTGGCTTGTTCCAGTTTCTAGGAGCCTTTTTCTCCTGGCGACTCTTCCTTTTTTGATACTGAGAAAAGAGACCAATGAAGTCATGGCATTAGATATCTGGCAACAACACTGCCCCAGCACACATGAAGTGCTTTCTATGAATTAGAAATTCAAACTTTGATGGTTACCCTTGGCTGACTTCCTCACGCTGTCCCACGTGGATGTGTGCTCACCCGGGCAGGCCGGCACATGTGAGGGCGTGTGAGCGTGTGGACGCGTGCATGTGTTGGGGCGCGTGTGGCGGGAGAGAATGACGAGAGAGCAGAGACAGACAGAGAGACCGAGACAGGGAACAACAGGGGAGGCAGAGACTGAGACACAGCGCGGCAGGGGCAGAGCCAGGTCGGGAAGCTGGAAGCCCAGAAGTGAATGTAGACGGGCCACATTTCCTCTGGTTCCTCACTTTGAGGTTGTAAAACCTGCTGCAGGAGAGACCTGGGGCATCCACGGTCATTTCCAGCAGTGTCTCTTTCATGTGGTGTTGGGTTCTTCTGCTTTCTCTGCACTCAGGGGAAATCGAGACTTGTAGTTGAGACACTAGATGAAACTTAAATAAAAGGCTTTGGAGTTTTTATTTGGTAGAGTGACAGGTACAGA
>CAUYSK010002609.1:0-28887 GCA_963575035.1 Avahi laniger | reverse complement strand
GATCCTACTGCCTCAGCCTCCCAAGTAGCTGGGACTACAGGCATGCGCCACCAAGCCCGGCTAATTTTTTCTATATATTTTTAACTGTCCAATTAATTTCTTTCTATTTTTGGTAGAGACGGGGTCTCGCTCTTGCTCAGGCTGGTGTCGAACTCCTGAGCTCAAACAATCCGCCCGCTTTGCCCTCCCAGAGTGCTAGGATTACAGGCGTGAGCCACCGAGCCCAGCCTCTTCTATTTTTTTGATGTAGGCATTTATTGCTGTAGACTTCCTTCTTAGCACTACTTTTACTGTATCATATAGGTTTTTGGTACAATATGTTTTGACTTTCATTTTTTAAAGAAATTTTTTAATTTGCTCCTTAATTTCTTCCTTGACTCAATGGTCATTCAAGAGCAAGTTGTTTAATTTCCATGTATTTGCACAGATTCCAAAATCCTCTTGTTATTGATTTCTATTTTTATTCCATCATGGTCTAAGAAGATACTTGATATGATTGCAAATTTTTAGCATTTGTTGAGACTGTTTTTTTGTCCTAATGTATGATCTATTCTGGAGAATGTTTCATGTGCTAAAGAGAAGAATGTGTATTCTGTAGCTGGTGGATGAAATATTCTACAAATGTCTGTTAGGTCTATTTGGCCTAAAGTGTAGTTTAAATCTAATGTTTCTTTGTTTATTTTCTGTCTAGATGATCTGTCTCTCTAATGCTGAGAGTAGGGTGTTGATATCCCCAATTATAATCATATTGGTGTCTATCTCTCCCTTCAGATCTAATAATGTTTGCTTTGTATATTGGGGTGCACTGGTATTGGGTAAATGTATGTTTAGAATTGTTATATTCTCTTGTTGAGCCAATACCTTTATCATTATATAGTAAACTTTGTCTCTTTTTACTGTTTTTGACTTAAAGTCTGTTTTATCTGATATAAGTATAGCTACTCCTGCTTGCTTTTGGTTTCTGTTTGCGTGAAATACCTTTTTCCATCATTTTACTTTCAATCTATAGGTGTCTTTACAGGTGAGATGTGTTTCTTGTAGGTAGCATATAATTTCACCATACATCTTTATCTAGTAAGCCAGTCCATATCTTTTAAGTGGAAAATTTAATCCATTTACATTCAAGGTCATTCTTGATATGAGAAGGCTTATTCCCATGCTTTTATTAATTGATTTCTGGTTGTTTGTATAATCTTTGTTCTTTTCTTTCTTTCTTATTGTTTATCATTGTGATTTGGTGGCTTTCTGTAGTGGTAACCTTTGAGTCTTTCCTCTTTCTTTTTTGTGTTTACTCTACCTGTGGTTTTTATATTTTCATGTGTTTTCCTGATATTAGATATAATTCTCTTGCTTCTAGGTCTAGGATTCTTCTAAGCATTTGTTATAAAGCCAACTTTATTGGTGATGAATTCTCTCAATTTTTGTTTATATGGAAAAGACTTTATTTCTCCTTCATTTATGAAAAATAAATTTTCTAAGTATAGTATCCTTGGCTGGAAGGTTTTTTCTATCACCACTTGACATATGTCATTTCATTTTCTCATGGCCTGTAAGGTTTCTGCTGAGAAATCTTCTGTTAGTTTGATGGGTGTTTCTTTATAAGTGACTAGATAGATGCTTTTCTCCTGCTGTTTTTAGAATTCTCTCTTTGCCTTTGCCTTTTGGCTGTTCGACAATAATGATCCCTGGAGAAGACCTTTTTGAGTTGTATGTATTTGGGAGTCCCTGAGACTCCTGTATCTGGATGTCTAAATCTCTTGCTCGACTTGGGAAGTGTTCATCTATTCTTTATTAAATAGGTTTTCTCTCTGCCTTCTGGAACCCTGATAATTTGAATATTTGTTCACTTTAGGGTGCCCTATATGTCACACAGGCTTTGCTCATTCTTTTTTCTGCTTTTTTCTTTATTTTTGTCTGACTGGATTATTTCACAAGACCCGTCTTCAAGCACAAAGACAGGGTAATTCTCAGGCCACCGGCAGAATGTTCAGGTGGGAGCAGCTGCAGTTGTGCTGTGGCCCTGCTACTGGGGAGGATGGGGTTGCTTTCAGTGTGAGCAGCTGTAGGCAAGCAGATGGGGGTGCTGTATGCAGGGGTGGCAGCTGCCCTGGAAGTGGGAAGTGGAATTTGTCCTTGAGGCACTTGAAAATTTGTTGCTGCTCCTCTGGCAGGGGTAGGGCGTGTTGGGGGTGTCAGGATTGTTGCCGTTGGCTCCCACCTAAGCCACCCTGGTGGCAGTGGTGGTGAATGTCAGTGGGGATTCACGGGTGTGGAGATGCAGGGACTGTTGGGCCCTGTCTTTGCTCATTTTTTAAACAGCTTTATTGAGATATAATTTTCATACCATATAATTTACTCATTTAAAGTATAAAATTCAATGATTTTTGTGATGTTAGATTATTATTATGTTTAATTGTGGTAAAATAACAAGATTTGCCATTTTAACCAATTTTAAGTGTATAATTTAGTGCATTAATTACAATCACAATGTTGTCTAAACACCACCACTATTTTTCCAAAACTTTCATCACTCCATATAGAAACTCTGTAACCATTAAGCAATAACTTCAAATATCTTAGCCCCTGGTAACCTCTTATCTTCTTTCTGTGTCTATGAATTTGCCTATTCTAGATATTTCATACAATATTTGTTTTTCTATGTCTGATTTACTTCACTTGGCATGATGTTTTTAAGGTTCATTCATGTTGTAGCATGTATTAGGACTTCATTTCCCTTTATGGCTGAATGTTTCATTGTATGAATATACAACATTTTGTTTATTCATTTGTCTGTTGATGGATACTCGGATTGTTTCCACCTTTTGGCTATTTTGAATAATTCCACAGTGAACATTGGCATACAAGTGTCTGTTGGAGTCCTTGTTTTTTATTCCTTTGCATACATACTAGGAGTGGAATTGCTGGGACATATGGCAATTCTATGTTTAGCTTTTGGAAGACTCAGCAAACTGCTTTCCCTAGCAGCTTTACCATTTTGCATACCTACCAGTAATATATGAGGTTTCCAATTTCTCCACATCCTCGATAACACTTAGTGTTTTCTGTTTTTGTTTTTTTTTTTAAGTTATAGCCATCCTAGTAGGTGGAAAGTGATATCTCACTGTGGTATTCATTTGCATTTCCCTAACAACTAATGATGTTGAAAATCTTTGCATGTGCTGTTGGCCATTCCTATTATATCTTCTTTGGAAATATGTCTATTCAAATACTTTGCTCATTTTTAAATGACTTTTTGTCTTTTTATTATTGAGTTGTAAGAGTTCTTTATACATTCTGCATGCAAGTTCCTTATCAGATGTATGATTTTTGATTTAACTTTTAGGATTATGTCCTTTGAGGCACAAAAGTCTTTTATTTTGATGAATCTATTTAAAATTTATTTAATTTTGATTTAGCTATTTTTACTGTTATCACTTGTACTTTTGTTCTCATATCTAACAAACCATTGCCTAATCCAAAGTCACAGCACTTTACTTCTGTTTTCTCCTAATAGCGTTTTAGTTTTAGCTCCTACACATTTAGATTCATAAAGGATTTTGAGTTAATTTTTGTATATGGTGTGAAGTAGAAGAATCTAATTTCATTTATTTACTGTGGATATTCAGTTGTACAAGCACCATTTGTTGAAAAACTATCTTTCCCAATTGAATTGTCTTGGCCCCCTGTTGAAAACCAATGGACTATAAATGTAAGAGTTTATTTCTGGACTTTTAATTCTATATGCCTATCTTTTTTCCATTACTATACTGTCTTAGTTACTGTAGTTTTGTAGTAAGTTTTGTAATCAGGACATGTGAGTCCTCCAACTTTGTATTTCTTTTTCAAGATTGTTTTGTCTATTTGACATCTTTGTATTTTTGTGTGAATTTTAGGAACAGCATGTTGATTTCCAGGGGAAAAAGCCATCTGAGATTTGGATAGGAATTGTGTTGCATCTGTAGATTATGTGGGAGAGTATTGCTATTTTAACAATATTTATTTTCCAATCCATGAACATGGGATGCCTTTTCATTTATTTAGATCTTTTTAAATTTCTTTCAATTATGTTTTGTAGTTTTCAGTATACAAGTCTTGAAGTTCTTTTGTTAAATTTAATCCACAATGGAAGATTTTAACACACTTTCTCAGTAACTGATAGAATGGGCAGACCAAAAATAATATTTAAAAAACATAAAAAATACAGATTACATGATTGAAAAAATTAATCTAATAAACATATATGGAGCATTATAATCAACAGTTACAGAATATACATATTTTTCAATTACATTTTGAAATTTTATAATGAGTTTTGATATACAATAATGTAAGTTTTCAAAGTTTGTCCTTCTTCAAATTTTTTTTAGTCAATTTTGTTCGTTTACATTTTTGTATAAATATTAGAATCACCTTTTCAATTTCCAAAAAAGCTAGCTGAGATTCTGAATAGGTTTGCATTAAATCTCTGGATTACGTTGGAGAGAGCTGACATACATTATAATATATCCATATATAATGTCATCTTATTCTTTTTTTTCCAAGCCAAACTGTATCCAGCTTTATTAAAGATATTTTTCATAAATGATCATGATATTTCAGGCAGGACATGGGCAGACAATCATTAACAGTATACAACAACTTTCAAATTCTCTTCTTCAATGGTCTACCGAAATCAGAAAGCCACTATAAAACCCAGTGAAGTCTTCATTTGACGCTCTGAACAGGGATAGTTTAGAGTGAGGGTTGATGTTTCACATTTAGCATGTTGTTTAACAACTTTTCACAAGCTGACCCTGACTTTCAGGAAATGAAATGAAAATGGCAGAATTTATCTGAAGATCCACAATCTACAAATGGAACTGCTGCACCACCATCTCAGCGGTGCCACTGGAAAGTCCAGATTACCAGACGTACCGGTAAGCAATTATTGAAGGTCAGGCCCCAAGAGGTGCCTGGGTTTAAGGGAGTTAAGACTATGCTAAGACAGAGCGGGGAATAGGACATAAAAGCAAATTAGTTTTTCCATACCACAAGGCGTTTGTGGCAAGCTGGCTATGTGTCAACGTCAGGGAATCCCTCCTTCTGAGAGCCAAGAGGAAGTCTCTCAAAACTAGAAGGAAAAGATGTTTTCCCCATATTGATCTAGCTTTGGAGACATTCTATTAGTGACACATGTCCCTTCCCCCCGAAAAACAACAATGACGTGTTCTGTGTGGTAACAACATAGCTTAAAAAAAAAATTAAAACAAAATTCTACAGTTTTATAAAACTTGATAAAAAATAGTATTTCAAACTGTGCAGTCACCAGAAGTACACAGTTATCAAAAATGCACACGCTTCGCTTGGCATCTCCAGCACGTTCAGCTTTCTGTGCCTGGTCTGTTTTGGCATCTCCGTTTTCTGCAGGGCTATTGCCCTCCTTGCCAGCGTCAGCTTTTCCCTTTTTCCCTCTGGGTATCTTCTCTCCCTTCTTTGCAGGGGCCTTTTAGGCTTGGGCTTTGGCTTTGAAGGAGCAGGTTTAGCAGACAACCTCGCGGATCTTTTCTGTGGTTCGTCCTTTGCCTCGGCTTTATCTCCTTCAGCCTCTCTCTTGGGCTGGGGGGCCGCGGCGGCGGGACATAGGCGCTGGACGCGGGGACGCAGCGGCGCGCGGGCTTTGGTCGGTCCGGGGGGCTGTTCTCGCCTCTTCTTCACACTGCTCATATTCTTATTCTTAGTCTTATAAGATGCTGTTATATGTTATATATAAAATTCTTGATAGCAGGCATTTTATTTCCATTTTCAGCAGAAAGTTTTTAATGTTTCACCTTTAAGTTATTTTGTTTTATTTTTAAGAAAATCTTTATCTTATTAAGGATGATCTTATACATCTTTATTCATATCATATATATATTATATGGATTCTTTCAATTCAGCACATGCAATATCCATTTATTTAGATCTTCTTTGATTTCTCTAAATAATGTTTTATGTTATAATGGTGTTGCACATCTTTATACTTATTTCTAAATATTATAAACGATATTTCTTAGAAATATGATTTCCCAATCTGTTGTTCCTGGTGTAAAAAGAGGTTACTGATATTTGTATATTGACTTCGTATCCAGAGAACTGCTAAGTTAGTTTCTATCTTTTTTTTAAGAGCCGGGGTCTCTGCTATGTCACGCAGGTTGGAGTGCAGTGGTGCAATCATAGCTCATTATAGCCTTGAACTCCTGGGCTCAAGGGATTCTTCCACCTCAGCCTCCCAAGTAACTGGGATTACAGGCATGAGCTAACACATCCAGCTAAGTTAATTTATTAATTATGTTCATCAAATTCTCTTGTGTGTACATCAGGTTGTCTGTGAATAATGACAGTTTTCATCTTTTACAACCTTTATCCTTTTCTATTCTTTTTTTATTGCAATGTCTAGGACCTCCAGTGTGATGTTCAATAAAATTCTTCAGAGCAGACATTTTATTCCTATTTTCAGCAGGAAGCATTTAATATTTCACCATTAAGTATGTTATCTCCTTTAAGTTGTTTCGTTTTGTTTTTAAGAAAATCTTTACCTTATTAAGGATATTCTTATAGTTTCTTAAGATTTTTTTCCATTTGTTTGCATAAATGGGGTATAGGATTTTATTAATACTTTTACTGGAATAAATCCAATTTGGCATTGTTATATTTCACATGGGAATTTTGCATCTATGTTTATGGGGAAAAGATACTAAATGAGACTTTATTTTTATTTTATTTTATTTTTTTTATTTCAGGATATTATGAGGGTACAAACATTAAGGTTACACTTTATGTCTTTGCCTCACCCAAGCAAGGGTTAGGGGCATGTCCTTCCCCCCTACAATGCTCCCCGTGTCCTTTAGTTACGGTTTTACCCCCCATCCCCCTAATCCCTGGAGAGTATTTCTGCCATGTGAGCACCCTAGTGTTCATCAGTTCTAAACGAGACTTTAAATTCAGAGTGCTATGTGTGAGTGACTATAAAAGGATTTGGTATTATAGGAGAACATATACTGTGGATACTTAACCTAGTGTTTGAAAGTCAGGGAAGGATTCACATAGGAAGAGAAACTTAGTGAAGGGGTTAGTAAGAATACGTTAGTTGATGGTGATATGGGTAGGGGATATAGCATATTCCAAGCAGAATAAAGAGCGTGTTCAAAGGCATAGTGGTAGAAGAATGGTATTCGTGCTCCAGGAATTGAAAACCATTCATTATATCTGACACAGGCAAGAGATGTGGCCGGGAGAGTAAGAAGAGGCCTGCCTATGGAGGAGGAAGGCCACATTAAGATCCATTTGGGTGGTTTTTTCATTTCTTGCTCACTTAAAACTAACAGATATTGAGATGGTGACCAATATTGAAGTAGTATTAGTTTATTGGTTTTTCACCTGTGCAAAAGGTAGCCCAGGAGTTCTGTAGAGATGCCTGTGGTTAAAATGGAAGGTGGGAGGCAGAACAAGACCATCTCCTTCATCATCTGTTTTAAAACCACCACTTCAACCAGAACACTTTCACACTTATCTCGTTTATAAAATAAACTTCTGCATAAGATTTCACCTGAAGAAAGGGTTCTGCTACTATATGTGTATGTGTGTGTGTATTTGAGATAGATAGTTCCCAAGAAATAAACTATTACCTTCATAAACTCAAAAATCTGCTCCCAGAAAAGCTCCCAAACTCCATCCTTCAAAGGTAAGCAAGGGTGGGGTCTTCTTGGTAGAATATGGCCAGATGTTTCCAACATGCTGTAATAAAAACTAGACTTGAATGTTCCCAGAGCTGAATTGCAAAAACCAAAGAAAAGGTGGAGGAAGAAAGAGAGAAAGGGGAAAAGTCAAATATGTGAGTATGAGTGTTTGCAGGGACCTTGGAAAATACGTCTTCTGAAAGAAGGGAAGCTGCAGAAACTCAAATCAGAGTCTTCTTAAGAGGACTTTCTGAAGTAAAGCAAGCTTCTCCTTGTCACTTGTGCCTGTGTTTGAGGGGCCAAAATGATGAGTATCTCTCTGCGTCATCGCTCCCCACCTCCAACCCCGACAATTGGGGAGAGGATAATTTGAGTTTGGCAGAAAATATAAAAACAGCTCATTTTCCTCAGACTTTGAAAAACAGCAATTAAAACCATCCCAAACACCTTGAAAATTAATTAATTCTTTTCCAGTTAAGCTGTTAGCGTTGCGAAGGCAATAAACGCATCTTGTTAATATACACTGGAACATTTACTCATTATTTCTCCACATCTACCTGTCTTATCTATCTTTATTTGGACTTTTACAAAGTAGTTACTGAATTGTGTGCACCAGTAAATGCATTAACTCGGTGCAATTTCATGGAGATTTATGCACCTGCAATGTCGAATATATTAAGTTCTCATAAAAGCTTGGCATTTTGGGTATGTTCTTTCCCAAGGCCCTATAGGGTGCATTTTTAATGTGGAGAGCGATACACAGGAACCAAAATCAATGAGCTTAAATTATTAAAATTCTAAGCAGTCGTTACGGATTGGGTCAAGTATTATAAAACTTGCAGTTCATCAATTTACTTTCCATATTAATTTTAGCCTTGTGCCTTGCCATGAAAACCATGAGGATGGAAAGCATGTAACATCTCACAGCTGACACAGAGGGGAAGTGACTCTGAAATATAGACCCTCTCAGCCTCTGGAGAAGATTTATGTGGAAGGATCACTCTCCACAGAGTGAGACTGCAGGTGAGTGGCAGGTCTGCATTGCAAATGCCTGGGGTAACTATAAAAATATAAATGGTATCAGGTTATTGATTTTTTTTCTTTCTGGAGCCCACAAATTAGAAAAGTCACTGCTAAAAATCACTGGTCTATCCACAAATTTTAATTAAAGCATAAATAAATCATTTTAGTTGCTGCACTTGCATATAAACAAAGGGGGAGATGGCATCCTTACAAATGCTTGTCAGCATTTGGTGACTAATGGCTCACAGTGAAAATACAATCTGAAGCAACTGAATTGAAAGCAGATTCTGGAGCTAACTAATATCACATGCAAACCATCTAAAGCTATTATGGCAGAGGCAGTGAAACCACAGATCAGGGTTTTTTTTGGAGGTGGCTGGGTGGAGGATGAGGATAATTTTGTTAAGTAGAGAAATACTATTTTTTTATTAAATAAAGTGAATCTCTTTAATGAGATATTACAGCTGCTGCACTTTTGCCACATGATGGAGAAATGAATACCCCACCCTACAGCAAACACTAACCATATGCTGCAATGATTCCAAATGTGGATGTTATTTCTAAATAAATACATCACAAGGACCAATATAAATAGGTCTTCAGAAAATAGGGTTTGAAGGAGATGGTGTAAGCAGATCCCATTACATTAAAAAGAAGAAACTGAGATAGTAAATATTAAAGGAATTCCCAGGGGATTTCCAGCGTTGGCATGAGTTCAGAAAGCCAGAACATGACTTGCATGTTGTGTTCCAGCTTTTGGGGAAGCACGTGGAATGCTCCTCTACAGATTTGGTCAGAGAACTCCCCTCTGCATTTCTCCCTCAAAACTGGGGTGATGCAGAAGCAATGGGGTGCTAGGCTTTGCTGTTGCCACGAGGAGGGGGCAATGACGAATGACCTGTGGTTAGCACATCTTAGTGCAAGGTCTACACGCAATGGGAAGACGGACCTTCTGCGATTGTCTAGATTGGAGACAATTCAGCTAGAGTGGAGACTCGGAGAGAGCAAGAAGCATGTTATCTGCAGTAACCCCTTATCTGTCAAATGTTAGTAAAATAAGGATAAACATTTTTTTACATTCATTCATTCAATTAGCAAACATTCATTAAGTACTTACTGTCTGCTATGCATGATGTTAGCCATTTGAGAATACAGAAAGGCATTAACACAAAGTCTCTGCCCTTAAGAAGGACCCAGTTTACAAAAAAAAAAAAAAGAGTCAACACAAAGTGGTAAATATTCTAATAGCAGCATCCCAAGGATACTAGGGGAGCCCAGAGGAAGACAAGGCTGAACGTTGGAAAAAAAGGCATGAGGCCAAGGAAAGTTTCACAAAGATGTGATATTTAGATGGAAGCTTGTCATAGGAATCTGCATTTGCTAAGTAAAAAATAAAATTTCCAAACAACTGGAACGTCACCTTTTGTGTGCTGAACCTTTTCTCTTTACCAATTACTAAAATAAGGAAAATTTTATTTAAGATAAAAAGCAAAACAAAACAAAACAAAAAACAGTAACAAAGATATAGAGAACAAACCCTAAAGCCAGACCACCTGGCTTTGTATCCTTGCTATACCACTTCCTAGCTCTGGAAACTTAGGCAAGTTATTTGACTTCTCTGAGCCTCAAAATACTGATCTTAAAAATGGGGGCAGTAATAGTATATACCTCATATATTATTGCAAGAAGTAAATGAGAGTTAATGCTTGCAGAGATCTTAGAACAGTGCCTACTACATAAGCATTATAACCACATACATACATTAATATACAGACACACATTCACACGTACATTCTCACACACACACAGCTTATTACCAATATTATACTTGCCTAATGACAAACGTTTATTGAGCATTGATTATGTGCCAGTTACCATATTAGGCACTGAGAATAAGTGGTAAACAGCAACAGAGTCCCTGATCTCAGGACACTGACGGTTTTAACTAACTCTCAATTTTACTAACTGCTAAATCTGAATGCTCCACTTAGTTACAAATGCCACCTCCTGCTCTTACAGAACTCCCACACTCCACATGTATGAGATTATACACAATCGCTTTCTCCCCCTGTTCTATCTCCTTTGTTATCTGCCTTAATTGGTAGCACCGTCGCCCAGCCAGTGGTCCAAGCCCAGAACCTGGAAATCATCTCTGATTCTTCTATCTCTCCATCCCCCTCATATCCAATCACCAAGCCGTTCCAATTTCATCCTTAAAAGTGAAATCAAGTCTACCTCCTCTTCTCCATCCCGGCAGCAACTCCTGGAGTTCAAGCCCTTGGCATTGCCCTTCTGTATGGTGGGCACAGCCCATGAACCAGCCTCTGATTTAGCCCAGCATGCACCCAGCTCCCAGAGAGAACTTTCCAGAAGGGAGTCTGGCCGTGGCCTATTCACTTCAGTCCCTTAAATGAATCCCATTGCTTGCAGCGTACAAAGCATTTACGGTCCAAATGAATTGAGCATCATTACATCAAATGATGCTAAACACCTCCAGCTTCATCTTGAACCACTCCCTGCCTCACATTCTGTCCTCCTTCAACGTGGAGCTGCTGTTGTCCTCAACATATTCCTCCTTTCCCCACTCACCTGCACTCCACCCCTCTGGGAAGGCTTGCTGACTCCTCTGGCTCTCTCTTTTGTAGTCCTGTGCCCTTCTGTGTGTGGCTCTCGCACTACACACTTCCCGTTGCATTGTGGGTAATGGCTGATTATCTGTGTGTGTGTCTCTCAGCCCACTGCATGGTGAGCCTAGCACCATGGCATAGAGCAGGAGCATGATAAATATTTGTGGACAGAATACAGTACTTCATCAACTCTAACATGACTTTTTTGCGAGGTGCAGTATTATTTTATATACCAATAAAGAAGAAAAAATGCTGCCGATTAAACTTATACTACATATTCTTATCACATCTATTACATGACACATCCCAATTGCAAAGATGCTAGAATGGGAAAGACAGGCTCTTAGAATCCCTGAAATATGGTAACTAAAATTATCTTTATGACCTTATCAGAAAAGTGCAGTGATTAAGGCATGGGCTCTGGAGATAGAACAAAATCCTAGCTCCACCATTCATCAGGTGTGTGAACCTGTGCACGTCACATGCCATCTCTGTGCCTTGGCTTTCTCATTTATAAAGTGGGGTGAATAATAGTGCTATCTCTGCTTTGTCCAGCCACACCATTCATGCATTTTGGACCTTGAATGCCAAAGCCATTGCCTTTCTAGAATGGTCTGTTATGTAACTTGGTAGATGTATGTTTGTCTGTCCTTTGGAGAGCCAACCCTCCCCTCATTCCAGTTATCTTACTCAATCCACGTGGCTCCAAAGGCCTGAGGGGCCCAGGACAGGGGGAGGGAGAAGAACAGGTGGTCCCAATCAGCAGGCCTGACCAATCAGAGCACATCATGCTACTTGGCCACAGTGACTGGTTCAAGAAAAAAAAATGGCTCTAGGGTTTAGGTGATGGTTAAAGAAGCCAATGTACAGAAAGCAGGTGAATGGTGTCCAGCATATGTATGCATGGAATAGCTATTCACCACTACCATCATTACTGTGTCAAAGGGGCTATGATATAATGAAGCCCAAAGTAACTACTGAAGTCTGCAAGACATGTGCTCTTATTCTGAACGCACCCGTGGATTATCTGTAGCAACTAGAAACTTACTAGAATGTAAGTTTTATGAGGGCAGAGATCTGATTCGTTCACCGATATATCCCAGACACCCAGAATAGAGAATGGCACATAGTATGTGATCAAAAAACTTATTAAATGAATGAGCTCTTTAGTTTTCCTGGTAACTTCCTCACTGTCTAGATGTAAGATGTCCTTTTGTGCTGCCTTCAGTGTGCCTACCTCCGAGGGTCCTCCACCTCCCTCTCTCTCTCTCTTTTTTTTTTTTTTTTGCTTCTTTGACATCTAGTCTGCTGTTAACTGAAAAATGAAATTAGCCATACATATTATAATTGTCTTATAGCCTAAGTAATGCTGTCCAATCCCTGCCTATCCCCTACTTGGGCACAGCCTCACCCCATAGGGAAACGAGGCGTTTCTCACCGAGCTTATCCCCACGTTTGAGTTTACAGAATCCTGCAACTTCAGAGACAACTACGACATCAGTTTCCTCTATGTTCTGTTCCTGATAGCTTGGCTCTGACAGCAATTAACCCTCAGAGGCCTTCTAGAGAAGGTTTGGGCATTGCAATGGTCCTATTTTTCTTTGGCCTCTCTCCTGACTTGTTTCCATTCCCATCACACATTCCTGGTGATTGCAAACTTCAAACTAAGATGATTGTTACTATCCCAGCCCAAGGGACCTCCAAGTTAAGCTCCCTCTCCCTCATCGCAAGGAAACATGACTTGGAGAACAGGAGTTTCCAGCCAAGCAGGCCTCTTCCAGACCTGGCACCATCACTAGGAAGGTGATACCTGGGGCCTATCCTCATGTCTGAGCTCATGGAGAGAGTGGAGCTGCCTGTTGCCTGTACAGATTGAAGCCCAGGGAGACCCCCATGACAGTGGCCAAGGGCAAAGCCCAATAAAACCTTGATCCAAAGGGGTTGCTGAGAGAGCTGACAGGGAGCAAGGTACAAAGCACTGGACTACAAAACGTAGACATTAGAATAACCAAGTTTGAATGGTGAGCACAAGGTGAAGCTAGAATCATTAATAACAGTAATAGCTCTCATTTTTTAGTATCTGCTAAAGGCTTTACCTGTGTTGTCTCATTTAATCCTTACAACATACCATGGTAGAACCAGGGTCAGACCCAGATCTGCCTAATGCCAGTGTCTATGCCCTTGACAGCTCCACTCCTGGGCCTCTGTGTTCTGAAGCACTGAAGTGGAAATGCATGAGCCTCTTGGGAAAGTGTCTGCAGCTTTACCTGCAGTATTAAGAGCAACTGGAAGTTCAGCAGTAAGAATGGTCTTCAGGCCAAAGATGAATCACTCAAAATTAGTCAGCACCTGCGCAGTGCCGAGTGCTTCCCAGTGAGTTCCAGGCTTAATCATGCTGCCTCTTCCGTGACGCCACAGCTTGGATGGAGGATTAATCTGGTGCCTATTTGTGTATGGCCTTCTACCGGCCACATCAGCCCTCAGGCCTGCCCGCACATCAGGAAGTCAGTGTCAAATGGTAGCGACAACAATAACTCAAAATGTAGGGATCAGAGCACCGGCCCTGCGGTCAAACAGCCTGGGTCTCATTCCTGGCTGGGCCACACTACACTGATCCTCGTTTTCCTCTTCCGTAAAATGAAGGAATTGATAATAGACCCATTTCATGAATTCGTTGTATGTAATGCACTTAGAGTATGTCCTGGAATTTTGTACATGCCCATAAATGTTAGCTACTGTTATTATACAAATTCAATATCCCTTATCTGAAATGCTTGGGACCAGACGTGTTTTGAATTTTATATTTTTTCAGGTTTTGGAATATTTGCATATACATAATAAGGTATCTTCAGGATGAGACCCAAATCTAAACATGAAATTTATTTATGTTTCATATATACTTTGTACACATAGATTGCTGATAATTTTATACAATACGTTCGGTACTTTTGTGTACTAAACAAAGTTTTAACTGTGATCCATCACATGAGCTCAGGTGTGGAATTTTCTACTTGTAGCATCATGTCAGCAGTCAAAAAGTTTCAGAGTTTGGAGCGTTTCAGATTTCGGATTTTTGGACTGGGGGTGCTCAACCTGTGTTGTGCATATGAGCCAGGAACAGTGCCAAACATTTCGCATGCAATTTCTCATTTGAGTATCTCAACTCTATGAAATAGGCACTATCATTTTGCCCCCATTTTTATAGATAAGAAATTACGATACAGAGAAGTTTAATAACTTTTCCAAGGTTATACAGCAAGCAAATGGTGGCGATGGATTTTGAACCCCAGCTGACAGACTCCCTGCTGTGTACTCAAAACCACTGTACTGAACTATTCCCAGCATGAAGCCAGGCTTCAGTCACATACTCACTTCATACAACCTTCTGCACAAATGGTAAATCATGTTGTCCTCTTAGCATCCGCCCTAATTATTTGCAGCCTCACCTGCTTTGTCTCTCAGGCCTGACATTCCACAGATCCACATATAACCTTGGACCCCTCGACCAGCACCCTCCTCAGACACACTGGGTGGCAGCCCTGCAGGTCTAGCACCCCTTACCTCTGCATGATGTGCGTACAGGCAGGCCCTGGAATATTGCTGTTTTCCCAAGTGCCACTGGTTTTGTGCTACTAAGGCCCCATTAGGCTGTGTATAACAAATTCCATTGTTTGGTGAAAGCTGGGCCACCTGGCATGCTACGGCATCATGGGGCACTGGTTAGCTAAAAATTCTAGTTAACCAGAAGTTCTCAAGTCTCTGCTTCCTAGATTTGGGAGGCAGGAAGGAAAGCAACATTTCTGATAGGATACTTCCTTGAGATGTTGATTGTTGTGTTCCTGTGGATATTTGGAGTTTTGCAGGTCAAAAAGCAGAAGTTGCATTTATTCTTTTTAGCATTTAACACTTCAGTCTTATCATTTGGTGGTGAGGGCGGAGTGGGGAGGGGATATAAATTTATTGAAGAGGTTATGCCAGACATCCCTGGGGAGGAAGGAAGAGACTTTGAGGGCAAGGGGAGGGAGGTGTACAGAGGCTGGAAAAGGAATGGCAGGTCAACAAGTCCAGGCTGTCTGACAGCGGCCCACAGAGGCAGTAAGAGCTTGGAGGAGATGAGTTGCTATGGGGAGCTCCTAGGAATACAAGATATAAGGAGCGGAACCTCCCGTCTCACCAGGGTCCCAGGCAGAGCACCTGGACCTGATGAGATCCTTGGAAGGGGGCAGTGGGTATCTCAGCAGTAATCAGAGGGGTCTCCAGTCCTGCAAAAGTATCCAGGAACTTGTCCACAGACTGGAATGGCTCAAGACCGAGACCGAATTCCTCCTAACGTGAAAGGGACGGGAGCTGCTCAGAGTTTGATTTAAACTGATTTAACAGAATGAGAAGATGTGGTATTTCTTGCTTTCTTAGTCTGTAGATTAAGATTCATATCTGCTACACATACGATTGCCTACTATGTGTTAGGCAATGTAGCAGGGTTTTCAAACATTTTATTATTAGTATTTAAACTTCAAAACAATGCTTCTGTGGATTTGAACCAAATTTTATCTGGCTCCAAAGTCTGTGGGTGTTTCATTAATATAAAGGAAACTAAAGGAAAGAAATAATGCGTTAAGTGTTAGAGCGCTGTAGCATTTACATTATATATGTGATTTCATTGAATCCTCATGATTGATACAATATATTTTAAGTATATGGACACATCCCAGGGTCCCTTTTCTGGCTGTGACATCAATGCATTACCTGTTCTCTCGATAGGTTCTGAAAGCTCCATTTCTACTGCATGACTTCACTCTCCCACAGTCATGAGCTGCACATCCTTGTTCCAGGTGACCAGCAGAGATCAACAGAGACTGATGAGCTAAGTCTGAGTTCCAGATTTCCAGAAGAGAGACCCTGTTAGTTCCTGGCCCAATCAGCTATGGCCGGCAGCATGCGGTCACACAGCCCAGCCAGTCAGGCTCTCTCTCCCAAGGATTTGTAATTGGATCTTAGAGATTCTAATTAGTCTATGCTGGTCACCTGAACTGAAGACATTAACTTTAACGCTGTGTAGCAGCCCTAGTTGGCTGCGTGCGCACACAGACACAGAGGGTGCCAACCTGCAAGGATGGAGAAGATTGGAGCAGACCTCCAGACAGAGTGACTGATTAGAGATCCTGTGCTTGACTCTGGCCTGCATGTGCCTTGCTAGGACACCCAGGTCACCCACTTACCAGGCCCACTTAGAACGAAGTCCCTACAGAAAATATGAGGATCTAACATAGCGCTGGGGCAATGTGGATGTGTGCCCGGGCACGGTGGTGTGCTGCCACGCTAAGGCCAATTGGCTTTGAATCTTTCTACTGATTGGATCAAGAAGGAGACATTTGCCAGATCAATAACCGCTTGCTAAGGGCCAGAAACAGTGATGATCTCCTCCAGTGAAGATGCAAATTCAGCAAAGAAGCTGCAATTGGAGCTAACACCTGGTTCAACTTATAGTGACTCGTTGTCATCTGCCATGATCTATTTTTTTTTCCAGAGACCAGACGACTAACTTAAATGGGTATGTGATGGACCCTTGCAACCTTGAAGTCCTTTGAGGATAGCGAATCTCTGTAATACCAGAAGGAGAGGAGGCAAGTTACAAGGGCATCTACTTGGCCCTTCCTGCCACGTGGCCTCACTCCATAGGTCAGGGAGCCAATGAAAGGATTCTGGCAGCTGCTAAGTAAATCTATCCCAACTATACAGGAAAGGACTAGATAAATAGCCATAGGGTGGGTCCCCAAGTGCACTGGACCCATAATGAGACAGCTTTGGGCAAGACTCCATTCGTCTCCCTCCTGGCTGCCGTAAGTTCCACCCTAAACAGAGAGCTGTGATGACATTTCAGGTATCCTGGTGCTATGGTCTGAATGTTTGTCCCCTTCCAAACTCATTGAAATTTAATTGACATTATAACACTATTAAGAAGTGATTATGGCCAGGTGAGGTAGCTCATGCCTGTACTCCTGGTGTTCTGGGAATCCAAGGCAGAAGAATCCCTTGAGCTCAGGAATTCGAGACTAGCTTGAGCAAGAACAAGACATGTTCTTTACCAACAACAGAAAACATTAGCTGGCATGGTGGTTTGCACCTGTAGTCCCAGCTACTTGGGAGGCTGAGACAGGAGGATCACTTGAGCCCAGGAGTTTGAGGTTGCGGTGAGCTACGATGATGCCAATGCACTCTAGCCAGGTGACAGAGCAAGACTCTGTCTCAAAAAAAAAAATAGAAAAGAAGCGATTAGGCCATGGGGCTCTGCTCTCGTGAGTGGGTTAGCGCTATCACCTCCAGAGTGGGTGCATTGTCACAGGAGTGGGTTCCTTATAAAAGGATGAGTTCGGCTACCTTGAGCCTCTCTCTTACCCTCTCTTTGTCCTCTGCCACAGGATGACGCAGCAAGAAATCCCTCACCAGATAGCAGCCCTTGATCTTGGACTTCCCTGGCCTCTAGAACTGTGAGCCAATACATTTCTGCTTATTATAAACTACCCAATCTGTGGCATTCTGTTATAACAGGACAAAATAGACTAAAGACCCCTAGTATCAGTGTAAGTTCAGACTCATATCTTACAGTCCTCAGAAGGTCTGACTATTCTGCCACCTCCATATCCATCCCCCACTTAGTACACAGTTTCTGTGAAATAAAACATGTAAATTTGCAAAGGATTGGGAGATATTTATTCTATATACTGACAAGGACATTGCAGGTCCAGTTCAAGGGCACCCAACCTCCCCTCTAATCAAAGGGCTGGTGGCCAGGCATGGTGGCTCACACCTGTAACCCCAGCACTTTGGGAGGCTGAGACAGGAGGATCACTTGAGGCCAGGATTTGGAGACCACCCTAGGCAACATAGCAAGACCTCATCTCTAAAAAAGTCATATGGGCATGCTAGCGCACACTCGTAGTCCCAGCTACTTTGGAGACTGAGGCAAGAGGATCCCTTGAGGCGGGGAGTTTGAGGCTGCAGTGAGCTATGATCACACTACTGCTCTACAGCCTGGACAACAGAGGGGGACTCTGTCTCAAAAAACAAAAAGGGTCGGGGAAGGGGGCTCTGGACCTATGAATTGAGATTGAAAACTGGATGAGGAAACCTGATTTTCCATTGTGACAACTAATATTTATATTATGCTTATAAGCTCTCAAATTACTTATAGTCATGCATCACTTAATGATGGGGATACATTCTGAGAAATGCACCTTTGGTGATGCCTCTATTGTGCAAACATCAGAGTGTACTTACACAAACCTAGATGGTATAGCCTACTACACACTTAGGTTTATCTATTGCTCCTGGGCTACAAACCTGTACAGCATGTTACTGTACTGAATACATAGACAATTGTAACATATTGGTAAGTATTTGTGTATTTAAACATATATGAACACAGAAAAGATACAATAACAAAACAGTATTATAGCATATCTTATGTGATCACCATGGTATATGCAGTCTGTCCTTAACTGAAACATAGTTATGCAGTGCATGACTGTATTTATTCATTTAGTTATTTAGTTATTGTTCAGTTTAAATTTTACAAAACAAGAAATACCTTAATCATCTGTCCATCTACCTTTCTCCTAGAAACAGCATGATCTATCCACCATCATCACAGATCTCTACGGATCTGGGGACCCTGATTGCTACTTTGCCTTGCTGCCTGTTATGGTAATTAACTACACTTTGCCTCTGACTGTTAAGTGCCACAACTTGGTCTTGTCCATTTGTAAATTTTGTTATCTCCATTGAGTCTTGCGAGCCCACTTCCATGGTAGATTCCCACCCACCTACCCGTGTTGACCCTGAGGTGCAGTTGTTTCTCAGAGTGTCAGAGCCCACTTCACCTGTGCATGTCTTCTAACCCGAGGGAAGGGAGTGTCCTCTATGCGCTCTTCAGGAACAGAGACAGGTGGAAATTTCTCAGGTCTTACATGGTAAATCCAGTCTAACATTCCTTCTCTATAATTATGTTTCATTCTGGACAAATTCTAATTTCTAGATTACTAATTTTCTTTTTAGCAATGTCTAATCTGTTGTTTAAACCCAGGAGTTTTTTATTATAATTTTTATAATTTCTTTTTCTGGTTCTAGTTGATCATTTCCAAATCTAGATTATTTTTACGGTTGCCTCTTTCTTGCAGATATTTGTAAGCTTATCTTTTACATCTTTAAAAATAATAAACGCAGTTCTCGTGTGTCTGATAGGATAATACCTGAGGTCTTTGCTGGTCTGTCTCTCTTGTCAGTTGTTTCCGCTAGTTCTTGCTCTTGGTGCCTTCATTGTGTACTCATTGATTTTTTTACTCTGAACTGCTAATTTCCCTTGAAAAATTATTTGTGTGGATTCTTTGAGACCTAGGACAAAGGTATATTTCTCAGAGGGAATTTGTGTTTGCTTCTAACAGGGACACGGGAGAAATACCAATCTGGAACAACTTTAAAGTTAATAACTTTAAGCTTGAAGTTTTTGGAATTCTCATGCAACATGACTATAAATCTAAATCCAAGCATGAACTGGCTTATAGTCACAATGCCTCACTATTTCTGCTTGGAGCCCAGGAGTAAGGGGACAGGGAAGTTTAGTTATAGGTCACCCTTATACTGAGGGTGTGATACTCTGGGAGGGGGCCAGTTTCGTGGGGAAGGGTCTCCCATTAGAATTCCCACCAAGGGTAACCTGGGCTTTGTCTTCTATTCCCTGTACCCCACAGGCAGTGGAAAACAAAGTTTAAGAGAACAAAATTCAGTAAATGCTCTTAGGACAAAAGCTTTTTCTGAACTTTCCTTTCTTTTCTGCCTTTCTCTCAGAATGTGACTGGATAATTCCTTCTTATTCTACCAACTCTTAGGTGCTTTCCAGAAGATTCAGAAGATTTTTTATTTAGCATATGTTGTTTTCATTAAGAAGATAGGGCCAGATACTCAGCTTTCCATATAACAGAAAATGGAAATCTCTCCTTTTTTTTTGAAATCAGGGAACCCAAGATATAGCAAAGGCCATGATAGTCTTATGTACAAGAAAAAACACAAAATAAAAAACAATATTATGTTTTCGTGTTGCTCACTTTATAGTTCACAAAGTTCTAGCACCTTATCTTCTATCAATCCTTTTCTCTCCATTCCCAAAGTCAGGCCTTCATTTCCTTTGGCAGCCTGATCTCTGACTCCCGTCTTCTCTCTCTCTCATTCTTTCCGCCAGAATGATATTTCTAAAAACAATGTCAGCCAATGTCTTTTGTTTACAAATATCCTATGACTTCCTATTGCTTATCAGACAAAGATCACTCTTTATTCTAGAAAGAGCATTGCCCTATACGACGTTCATATTTATCTAGATTGAATCCTCAATACAGACAAACATGCATCTGCAAGGCATAACTCAACTCTGATTTCTTTCCTGAAATACTGCCCCACTACTCTGGGCTCCTATTGTTTCCTTTCCTGGGCAATGGAGGAATTTGTATCAGTAATACACAATCTTATTATTTGTAAGAGCTTTTTTGAGATACAATTAACATACCATATGATTTAGCCATTTAAAAATGAACATTTCAGTTTTTTTAGTATGTTCACAGGGTTGTGTAACCATTACCACAATCAATTTTAGAACATTTTCATTACCACCAAAAGAAACCACATATCCATTTTCCCTCAACCCTCGGCCGTAGGCAACCACCAGTCTTTTTGTCTCTGCAGATTTGCCTATTCCAGACATTTCACATACATGGAATCATAAAGCAGGTGATCTTCTTTGACTGGCTTCTTTCACTTAGTATAATGTTTTCAAGGTTTATCTATGTTGTAGCATGTATTAGCATTTTATTCATTGTTATAGCCATTAATATTATAACCAGTAATATACCATTGTAAGAATATGCCATATTTTATTCATCCATTCATCAGTTGATGGGTATTTAGATTTTCCCCACTTTTTGGTTATTATGAACAATGCTGCTATAAACACTCATGTGCAAGTTTTTGTGTGGACATATGTTTTCATTTCTCTTGAGTATATACTTTGGAGTAGAATCACTGGGTCATATGCTAATTCTATATTAACATTTCAAAGAATTGCCAAAATGGTTTCTAAAGCAGCTACCCAATTTTACATTCCCACCAGCAATGCACGAGTCTTGCACTTTCTCCATATTCTCTCCAACACTTGTTTAGTGTTTTTATTATATTATAGCCATCTTAGTGAGTGTGATGTGGTATATCATTGTGGTTTTGATTTGCATTTCTCTAACGACTGATGATGTTGAGTGTCTTTTCATGTGCTTGTAGGGCATTTGTGTATCCTTTTTGGACAAATGTCTGTTCAAATTCTTTGCCCATTTAAAAAGTTGGGTCATCTGTCTTTTTATTACTGAGTTGAAAGAGTTCTTTATATATTCTGGGTACAGGTTCCTTATCAGATATATGATTTGTAAATACTATCTCCCATTCTGTGTTATCTTTTCACTTTTGTGATGGTGCTGGTCATAGCACAAAAGCTTTTAATTTCGATGTAGTTCAATGTATCTATTCATTATTTTGTTGCTTGTGCTTTGGGTGTCAAATTTAAGAAACTATCGTCTAACTCAAAGGCATGAAGATTTGCCTTTGTATTTTCTTCTAAAACTTTTTCTAATAACTATTTTTAAGTCTTTGTCTGTTAAGTCCACCATAGGGGACCCTTCAAAGAAAGTTTCTATTGCCCGTTTTTTTTTTTGCATGTCTCATAATTTTTTATTGAAAACTGAGCATTTTAGACAATATATTATAACAACTCTCAATACTAATCTTCCCCCCAGAAATTGTTATGTGCTTGTTTATTTAGCGAGAAGTCTGTTTCCACTGTAGTGCACAGCCTCTGACACCTCTGCTCAAATTTTTTCCCCTTTGTTTCCATCTTTTAGTTTGACTACCTAAAGATCATCCCTGGGTTGGCATAATCCACTTATTGCCCAAAAGTTGTGCTTAACCTCCTTAACTAGTTAAATTGTTTTACCCTTAACCAATGAATGTGTGAGTGGCTTGGAGGCTTCTATCACAATTCAGGGAAGGTTGTTTGTGTCTTTTGGTTTTTTTCCCTTCAGAGAGGGACTAGTATCTTGGAGTTTCCTTCTATGAGAAGGTGCAGCCTTAGGCATTCATATATCCTTCTACATGCCCAGAGATGAATGTGATTTTATTTTTAAACCTGACTTCCCAGGAGTCGCCCCTCAGTCATAGCTTATTGCTCAGTCAGTGTTTGGCCCTTTGTGTTAGTGAGTTATCTGCCCTGTGTCAATAGCTCTGTGTGCAGCTTGGGAGATCCTTTCAAGTCAGCCCTACATCCTGCTCTGACTGACTGCCCTTGAGTAGGCACAGCCTAGCACATGGGCACATCCTTCCTGACACCACAATGGACTGTGATACCAAGAGGGCTCTGCTTGGTTATTTCCTTCTCTGGTTCTCTCTATTATACTTCTGCTCTGCCATTGTTCTTGTATGTATAATGGAGCTACCAGCCTCCTCTTAATTGCTCTCCACCAAGATCACCATTGTTTTCAACAATGGCTTTCAATGTGGAGTTGTCCACATTCTTCTAAATGAAGTCAGTGCCCTTAGGCACAGCTGCAGAGCTCTTCAGTCTTTATGACCTGTGTTTGCCCTGGGCAGAACCCCTGTGCCACTGCTCAAGAGCTGGGCACAGGGAGCTGCTTCTACCAGAATGGCATCCCACTCTATGAGTGAGCATGGAGGGGGGGTGGACTGGGGGCAGGGAGGAGGCAGGTGCTGGCAGCCCCTGCTTTGTTGCTTGTTGACCTGTGTTGTAAACTGACTGTTTCAGGGTCATGTGTATCTAACACTCATACCCAACAATATCAGGCACACTGCAATGGAAGAGGCCATGTCTCCCTAAATCTCCACAGCACTCAGCACAAGGTGGGATGTATAGTTTATACTTTTGTTCCATTAATTCCTTCCTGATTTCACTACTTGACTAATGTCACCAAAATACAAAACTATGTATTTTTCTGAAGTGCTCATTTCCTCTTGCTTTTATTTTTTATTATTTGTCTCTGATAGGAAAGTTATTTTGCTACTGTTTTTTTGAGTGTATAATATGCATTAGATTTGTACATATGTAATCTTGTTAATGCTAGCATTAACCCCATGGTTGAAGTATTCTTATCCCATTTTGCAGATGAGAAACCTGAGACTCAGAAATGTTAGGGAGCTTATCTAAAGTTATGGCAAGTAAGTGGCAGAGTTGTGCTTCGGACATAGAGATGCCTGATTCCAAAGCTGGTTCTCTTTCCTCCATGCTAACCTACCCTGACTCCCTACTTCTGAGAGAACTGCAGCAAGTTTGAGGAAAACTGTTTTGACAGTCTGAATCATCTACAGCATTGCATGCTTTGGAAGCCTGCCATTCTCCCTAAGCAAATATGTGATCTAGCCTCTTCATGCTTCCTGTGCTTTGGTATATAAAATGACTAATGAAGAACCACAGGAATGAAACAGAGTGACCTTCTGCACCATCCAAACCCACCAAATGACCACAATTAAGGCCACGATCTGGCCTATTTACAAAGATGTAGCATACAAAATAGCAAATATAACTCAACCATGACCAATCTGGCTCTTGTTAGCTATGTTGTAAATGACAACTTGCACTAATATCATTATGAAACACTTATTTAGGACAAGAATTATGCTGAATTCAGGATTCTCTGACCCTAGAGGAAAAAAATAGGTTAGTAATAGTGACACCTATCTACCTCTCTATTTCTTTAAATTGATTTGTGAGCATCTTTGAAACCCTGCATCCCTGAGAACCTTCAGCCCTTTGATGGAATTTTAGTTGGATGTCATTGGTTGGTTCTTTTAGACAAACCTGTCTCATACCTTTTCCACCAGGCTGCAGAATCAATAAAACAAGGAAAGGTAATACTGAAAAGAATTTGAATGGAAACCTATGAGGAACATGTGGCTTCCATGGCAGGAAGAAGTTGACAAGGAAACCACAAAGTTGGCATGTCATTAAATTGCATTAGACAATAAACTTATTGAGTGTTAGACTACCTCTCCCCTAAGTCCTATACAACACCTGAGATAGTATTATTTACCTGTCAGGAAGTCTTCAAGTATTAGTTGATTATTGCAGGCTGACTCTCCCCTTAGCTGATGGAGTGGAGTGAAGTTACTTTAAGAGTTTGCCCCAGCCGGGCGCGGTGGCTCACGCCTGTAATCCTAGCACTCTGGGAGGCTGAGGTGGGCGGATCATTCGAGCTCAGGAGTTCGAGACCAGCCCGTGCAAGAGCGAGACCTCATCTCTACTAAAAAAATAGAAAGAAATTAGCTGGACAACTAAAAAATATATATATATATATAAAAATTAGCCAGGCATGGTGGCACATGCCTGTAGTCCCAGCAACTCGGGAGGCTGAGGCAGAAATATTGCTTGAGCCCAGGAGTTTGAGGTTGCTGTGAGCTAGGCTGACGCCACGGCACTCTAGCCCGGGCAACAGAGCAAGACTCTGTCTCAAAAATAAATAAATAAAAAATAAAAAATAAAAAAAAAGAGTTTGCCCCTAAATTTGTTCTGTTAAATCTTTACCTGACACATGGCATATTCAGACCACCTTCTTATTTGCATTTCTCCAGGAGTTCCAAGGTGGAGTTGGAATGTCTCAAATATAATTTGAGCTGCTTCCCAATCATCTCTCCCTTCCCAATCCTCTGGCTGTTGTTTCTGTTGTCTGGAGTGTGCTATTGTTCTGCTCAACGGTATTAATGCCCTCTGGGTTGGGTTGAGAGGGCTCAATTGTGTTAACCCTTTCCTCCATGTAAGTTCTGAACCTGCTGAGAAATAAGACAAAGGACCGACATGGAGGGAGGCCAAAATATCACCCTCGTTACTGAGAAAAGCTGAGTTGAAGGACATGGCTTTTATCTGTGGGCTAGTTAGTGCACCTCCTACTGTCTGAGTCAGGCCGACTTGGCCACTCAGTCTCAGGAAGCACTGAACACCCCCTGCAGATTTCCCTACGTGGGGTCAGCTTCCTATGCCACTTTGTGGCAGGGAGAAGTGGAATAGAGCCTACGGCCCTTGGGGAAGCTTACTACTCAGAAGGAATAAGGAAGAAAGTGGCCTGACTATGCCCAGTTTATTCTGCCCAAATTTACCAATCAGTTAAGTCTTTCCGACTCTCTTGGTAGAGAGTGAAGAAAGGAGCAGAGGCCAAGAGTGTTACTCTTATGTAGCTCATCCCACAAAATCGAGAACATCAAGAGTGGTGGAGACGCATTTACCTTTCAATGCCCTACAGTGCTTTTCTGAATGGCCCCAACATGGTACTACTGATCTGCCCTTGACATCTTATGCCACTGGGGTTTCCTGAGTCTGGATCTCCGATACTCACCTCTCTCTGACCAATTCACCCCTCTCTCCTCCTCCTTTCCATATACCCTTCTTTTCATAAGGCAGAGGGCCACAGTCAAATCAGGGCATGAGGAAGGCTAGAGTTATAATTCTAGCTGGAATATTTTGTTTTTGTTTGTTTTTTTTCCAGTTTTCAGCCAGTTTATTGAATGATCTAAACTCATTAGAGTTAAAATGTAAAAAATAATTATTACTTCCAGTGACTGCCCCTAGAAAAGCTCTGGTGAATCTCACTTTCCCTTTCCTAAATGACATTGTAGGTAAAACGATATTTTCAGATATAAAAATATCCAGTATAATACAATTGATTCAGTTTAAACCTTCAAACTCAGGTCCAACTTACTTCTCTTCCTCCTAATTCAGGAGACTTATTGTCCATCATGGAAGGAAGTGTACTTTTCTCTTTCACTTTTCTTCCTCCCTTCCTGGTTTCCCCTTTCTTCTTCAGTTCTTTGGGGCCTTAAAAACAGGTGGGGAAGAGGGAAGCAAATTCTTCTATTTAAGTGGTGCTGTTTGAGCCTTCATTCCTTGGCAGCCAATGGTCAGGTATGGCAGAAGTCTAAATGCAGAGCCTCTCATGGGCTCACAGTGAGTCCTTAATGGGATCCTTACACTGCACAGTACCTGCTGTGGGAGATGCACTTGGTGGCATGATTTCTCTTAATCCCCCACACCACCTTGAGTTCCCATTCTCAATGGCAGATCCCTTAGCATCTTTCTGGGTGGAATACCTGGAAAACAGTTTAAGACTCATATGATCACCTTAACCAAATGCAGCAGCAGTTTTCTTCATTATCACATAATGGAATTTAGCAAGATGAGCTCTCAAGCCACAAGATCATTCAGGAATGCAGTTTTCCTCATCTATATCTGCATTTCAGTCTACAAGAAGGGAAAAGAGGAAGTTAGAGTCAGCAGGTTTGTCTTTAAAGTGATGACCTGGAAGTTTTTATAGGTCACTTCCACTTAGATCCTATTGGCCTGAACTTAGTCACATGACCATACCTAGGTGCAAGGGAGGGTGAGAAAATGTAATCTTTGGTTCTGTGGCCATGTGACCAGCTGAAAGATTGGAAGTCTTTTTATTAGTAAAATGGAAACAAGGGGAATGGATATTGAGGGAGAGTTAAGCAGTCTCTGCCTCAGGTATATTTGAAAACATCCTCACCCTGTACTCCAAACCACTTTGCCCTGTTGTCCAGTGTGGACCACAGTGCCAGACTTCTTCTTCATTTCCTCTAGATTCCCAATGACCTTCCCTGCAATGTCTTCCAGCTCCCATTTTACCATCCATCAAACATGCCTGCAGATAGCTGAACCCCAGCTGGAAACAAGTTTCCATGTTCTTTCCTCCTCTGACACACGCAGTTCAAATCACTGTGAGAAGTGACGTGTGTATAACCTTGAGATGCCTGGGGAGTGCATAGCGGGACACCACATTTAACCCATGTGGAGAGGGCAGAGTTGGGAAAGGCTCCTGCAGGCCAGTGATGCCTGTAAAGAGTTCCAAAAGAGGAGGAGTTCGTCCATGGAAAGGCATCATGAGCAACAAGAAGAGTACATGCAAGAACTAGGAGAGAAGAGGAGGAGGATGCATTCGCAGAGCAGCAAATAAGACACTATTGCTTGAGAGTCAAGTTTGGGTGAGAGCAGGGGATGGTTTCAGAATATGAAGGTACAGAGGTAGATAAGAAGCAAATGATGGAAGCCTTTGTAGATTTGGACTTTATACTGCTGCCAAATGGAATTTAATGGAGAATATAAAGCATGAAAATGACCCAAATCAACCTGCATTAGCAAAAGACAACTCCAACAGCTGGGTGAAGAGTGCATTGAAGTAGGTAAGACTAGGTGCTGCTGGGACAGGTAGGAGGCAATTGGAGAAATCCAAGGAAAAAATTAAGGGCCTAAAGTAAAATCTTGATAGCTCTGCCTCCAAAGCCCACATATTCTTTCCATGATAATAATAATTTTCTTATCTGTTGGACTATTTATACACTGTCTCATTCCAAAAAGGATATGGGATGACTTTCACAAATTCAGTAAGTACTATAGTGAATATGAATCCCAGTCTAAACATTCAGGTATACAAGAAATATTATATTTCTTTCCTTTTCTGTAAATCAAACTTAATTTCTAATCCAAGTGCACTCCTACTGTGTAGGTGGGAAATTCAGCCTCAGCCATTTGGGGAGTTCCCACCTTCACATTAGTACAAGAGCTTCAGGGTTCTACTTAGCCCCAAGGCATGGAGGAGACCTCTCATGCTCAGTGCCCTGGTCATGAGGAGACAGTGCCAATCCCATAGCTCCTGTGGCTCTGCTGATCCCAAGTCCTGCTCACTTTTCAGTGTCCTCAGGCAGCATATGAGCTTGCCACCCTCTACCTGTGTTCTTGCCACTTTGCTAGAGCTCTGCCTCTCTTTGCTCTCTCTAAATCCAAAGAGACTCTGGAAATGTCTTGTCAATCTGGGGGAAATTCCCCTCTTTTCAAGTTTCTCTCAGAAGTCCTTTTTCTCCATCCAAGACTCTTAGCTTCACCTTCTTAAAGGTTTTAGATGTTTCTAAACAAACCTAGAAAGGAAGTAAACTATAATTTTATAAGCCCTGAAGCAAGACAGCTCAGAATCTGCAAGCTACTTTCACAAAAGGTGAAAAAAACTCAAATAGTAACATGTCAGAAATGGTCTTGTCCAGATCCCATGATCTTTTTCATATATAAAGAATTCATGGTAAAGGAAAAATAAAATTTAAAACTAACCAGAGGCCCAGTGCGGTGGCTCACGCCTATAATCCTAGCTCTCTGGGAGGCTGAGGCAGGCGGATTGTTTGAGCTGAGGAGTTCGAAACCAGCCTGAGCAAGAGCGAGACCCCATCTCTACCAAAAATAGAAAGAAATTAATTGGACAACTAAAAATATATAGAAAAAAAAACTAGCCGGGCGTGGTGGCACATGCCTGTAGTCCCAGCTACTTGGGAGGCTGAGGCAGAAGGATTGCTTGAGCCCAGGAGTTTGAGGTTGCTGTGAGCTAGGCTGACGCCATGGCACTCACTCTAGCCCAGGCAAAAGAGTGAGACTCTGTCTCAAAAAAAAA
>CAUYSK010002608.1:0-51822 GCA_963575035.1 Avahi laniger | reverse complement strand
GAGGATGTGGAGAGGTAGGAACACTCTTACACTGCTGGTGGGACTAAAAATTAGTACAACCTTGGTGGGATAGAATTTGGAGATACCTCCAACCAATATGTGACACAGAGACATGAAGTGAGTATGTGCTGTTGCAAAACTGCATCCAATAGACTTGCTGAACACAGGGAAGCCACAAATTTTCAATTTGTAAAAAATGAAATTTTAAAAAGGACATTAAAGTGAAATAAAATTAGGTATGCCTGTATACTAACAGAAATAAGGAATGCTTTTGATGGCCACATCAATAGAATGAACATAATTGAGGTAAGAATCAATGAGCTTGAAGATATGTCAATAGAAACTTTCCAAAATGAAATGTAAAGAAAAAAGGATAATGAAAAGAAGAGAACACAACATAATAACCAAGAACTGTGGGGTCAATTTACAAATGTAGAACATATGTATAATTGCAATAGCAAAAGGAAAAGAAAGAGAGAAGGGAATAGATGTACTTGAAGAAATAATTGCCCCAAATTTTTCAAATTAATGACTCGAAGCTACGGATCCAAAAAACTCAGAGAATGCATAGAAGAATAAACAGCCGAAAAACTGGCAGGTAGGGACCTTATTTCTGAATGGCAGAAAACAAAAATGGAGAGAAAAATCTTGAATGATTTTAGAAAAAATTCAGCAATTTACCTTTAGAAGAAGGATACATTTATAGAACACTTGTCAGAGACCATACAAGTAAGAAAGTAGTCAAGTAAAATATTTAAAATGTTGAAAGGCAAAATAATCAACCAAGAATTCCATATCCAGGAAATTATTCTTCAAATATAAGAAAAAAATAAAGGACAGAGTGGATAAAAATCCACAAGCCTAGTATCTGCTGCCTACAGGAAACACATCTAACCCACAAAGATGCCTTCAGACTAAAGATCAAGGGATGGAAAACAATCATCCAGGCGAATGGAAATCAAAAGAAAGCAGGGGTAGCCATACTATTTTCAGATAACATAAGCTTCAAAATAACAAAAGCAAAAAAAGACAAAGATGGCCACTATATATTGGCGAAAGAGAAGATCCAACAAGAAGAGCTTACAATCCTCAATATCTATGCACCCAATATACGAGCACCCAGTTACATAAAGCAAACCTTGTCTGATCTAGTTTTTGATGTTTTGCATTTACCAAAATTATTTTGCCAACAGCTTCTTTCTCCTGGGGGGTATATGTGTGTGGGGGGCAGGCCAAAGTGGAGGGTGTGTGGGGGTTGGTGCTTAATAAGCTAGCTCCTCTGGCTCATACCACTGTGCTCTTTCCCTTCCTCCATGCTGATTAGGTGTTGCAAACACACTTGAGGATCACTTACTCCTAAAATCTTATGCATTTTAAAATTTAGTTTTAATCCCCTTTAGATGCAAATCAATGTGTTATAGATATCCCCCATTTGTCTCCGTTTTCCTCTAATTGTAGCAATGTAATATTGCCTTGTGGTTGAGAAGAGCAGTGATCGTGAAACTATTCAACAGCCAGTAGAGTATGATGGGGGTCCACTCATCAGAAAAGACAGTGGCCACTAACAACCTGAGCTGCCATCCTGGCATGTCCCAGTTGGACATCAGCTGCAATTAAGACCATTTCCTTCTGGAGTCAGAAAGGTTTGTGTTTTAGTCTTCGCTCCATCAAATACTGACCATGGGACCTAAGGCCTGTTGACCTCTCAAAGCCAGTTCAAATGGTACTAACCTCCTAGGCTATGGTGAAGATTAAACGAGATAATGCATTTATAAAGCACTTAGCAACATGTCCCACACACAGTGAGTATTCATAAGTGATTGCTGTAGCTGTTATGATCCATGACGGACAAGAACCCAGTGCATTAATTTTTTTTAATAAAAAGGAGGCATTAATACTCTTGTCTTGACAAACTGTAAATTGATTCTCTGACTCTCCCGCCCCCACCCCCATTTCTGCACCTTCCCCTTGTCTATTCATATTTTTCCATGAACTTGTGGTTGCTGCCAAATGAGTAGAGCAAAATGGGAACTCAATTTATTCAAAAATGCATGTGTCAATGTCACAATATGAAAAATGTGCCGTTGCTCAGGCCATCACTTCCCATCACACACACACACACACACACACACACACACACACACGGAAAAATGCATGTTATGCATCTAAACTATTCTGTGGATCTCCAAGGAAGGAAATGCCACTATTTCTCAGTGTAGAGGTTATCATGTGTGGAGGTGAAATGATTTCTTTTATAATAGTGATGTTAATAGTCACAACTTGCATATAGCACTGTTACATGCTCTTTGTATATATTAATGGCTTTACCCCTCACTGCAGCCCTGTGAGGTAGGGGGTATCATGATACCTGTTTCACGTATGGAGAAGCAGAGGCAGAGAGAGGTTAAATGATTTGTCCAAGATCAGCTGGGGTTCACACACCGAAGAAGTCTGGCTTCAGGGAGTATTGCTATGGTTCTCTTATGATTTAACATTTACCACTTATTGAGCATGATCTCTGTGCCAGGCACTTTCTGTTTATGGTATCTCATCTACCTACTCTTACTCAATATCACAGTTAATAAGGGATAGAAACCAGCTCCAAACCTATGCCTATCTGATTCCAAAGCCATGCTGTCAGTCTCTGCAATACACCAGGTCCCAAGTTAATGGCAGCTTTGAAGGAAACTCTAGAAGACCCAGCTCAAGTGCCACCTCCCTCAGAAATGGTTTCTTCAACACCTGCCCACATTTATCTCACCTTACTGGGAGCCCATACAACATTTAGCACCTGCATCTCAAGAATTTAATATCTTTGGGTTCCATAATTGTGTCACATGAGTTACTTGAAGCTCCCTGAAGAAAAATTTAAGTGCCTTAAAAGCCAGGCTTATATCTTTCCCCTCTCATATCCCTGAGCATCTGGTACAGAATTAGGCACATAATGGGCACTCTCTCATTTGGGGAGGACTTTATGTGCAATCTAAAGAATGGAGGTACCAAAGAAAAAGATCTGGGCAATCTTTGTACCCCAAATTCTCACCCTTTGTGCATGCTCCAATTATCCCTTCAGTAAGACAGAACCTTGTCACTTCGTATCAACAGCAAAACTCACAGAGCAGCAGAGACAATGTCATCCTCAGAATAACTTCTAATGAAACAAGTGCAGAGTGGCAAGGCCTCTCAATGCAAGTTTCACTGTCATTTTATTAAAGGACTGATCAAACTAGTGCATGATTATGTGACTTTAACTTCTGGTTTTGATAATAGTTTCATCTAATTCTCTCTTAAAAGCCCCATGACCACTGCTATTACTTTGGTACTAGTTCTCATTAACTCTTCTAAGTGTTCTTCCTTTCTTCGTCTATGACCTTTCCCTTTTATCCCCTGTCTGGCAAAAATGAAAGGCTGTGTGATCACCAAATTTATTTCCTTTGCCTTCTGGGCACATACATGGATAATATTCACAGCCTTTGCAGGTAGGTAGGGCCATATAACTGTGTTCTGACCAAGGAAATGTAGGCCATGGTCAGGCATGACACTTCCAATGTAGCCCATAAAAGTCCTCCATGTGTGATCTTTCTCTCTTCTCCCATTTTACAGTGACCACATATTCATATTGAGAATAGGAGCACAAGATGGAAGAGCCCAGGTTCCCAGGTCACCATTTGGCAGAGAGCTGCCTGACCCTCACTGAACTGGGGAGAAAAATAAAAATTGTATTGGATTCTGTCACTGATCTTCTGGGGTTGTCTGCTATAGCAGTTGGTGTTTACTTACTCTAATTTCTTTCCATGATGGAAGATGAGTCAACCTCAAGTTGAACTCCAATCATGTCACATCTGGAATTTACCAGGCATTTTCTATCTCACGTAGGAAAGTCTTCTAGCCAGAGATTATGTCTTGCTCATCTCTGAATCCCCAGTACTTATCACAGGGGCTGACCCAGAGAGGCCAACTAGTAAACCTCTTTATTCAGTAAATATTTGAGAGGTATACCTGACATTCTCCCAGGCACTGGGGAGAGCAGGTAAACCAGATAAATTCTCTGATTTTTCCAGAGCTTATATTCGAGTAGGAGAGACAGACTATAACATACAAACAAATAAATACTCAAATATAATTTCAGATCCTTATAAATACCATGAAAGAAATGAAGTGAAGCAATGGTACAACAGGCTGACTTAGGGTGGAGGACTGCTGCTCATAGATGGTCAGAAAGATGCTTCTCCAAGGAGACAACATTGAAACCAAGACTTTTTATTCATATGTTCACGTAACAAATACTTCTTGAGCACTTAATATATGTTATTCACTGAGCTAGGAGAAATTGGTAGATGTTTGCTGAGTGAACTAACAAATTAATTTAGCATGAAATCCCACTCTTTTGCTTGGCATTTCTCACCTAACATCAACTTACCTTCAACAAAGAAAGAAGGATCAAGACAGAGAAGGGAGAAAAAGAGACAAAAGGACAGTGTCTCAGTCTATTCAGGCTGCTATAACAAAATACCTGGGTATTAGACTGGGTAATTTATAAACAACAGATATCTATTGTTCACACTTCTGGAAGCTGGGAAGTCCAAGACCAAGGTAGCAGCAGACTCAGTTTCTGCTGAGGCCTTGCTCTCTGCTTCAGTGACAGCACCTTCTTTCTGAGTTCTCACATGGCAGAAGGAGTGAACAAGCTTCCTCAGGCCTCTTTTATAGGACATTAGTCCTATTAATGAGGGTGGAGCTCATGATCTAATCGCCTCCCAAAGGCCCCACTGCTTAAGAGTATCACCCTGGGAGTTAGGTTTCAACATACGAATTGTGGAGGAATACAAACATTTGGACCATAGCATTCCACTCCTGGTCCCCCAAAATTCATATCCTTCTCACATGCAAAATGCATTCATTCCATCACAACAGCTCCCAAAGTCTTAACTCATCCAATATCAACTTTAAAATCTAAGTAAAAATCTCATCTAAGTATCAACTCATTTCAGATATGGATCAAGGTCTGATGCATCCTGAAGCAAATTTCTATCCAGCTATGAACCTGTGAAATCAAAGTTATGTGCTTCCAAAATAAAATGGTGGCACCAGCATAGAATAGGCATTCCTGTTCCAAAAGGGAAAAATAGGAAGGAAGAAAGAGGTAACTAGTCCCATGTAAAACCCAAACCAACATAGCAAACAACCTTATATCTTAAGGTTTGAGAATCATCTTCTTTGATCCCATGTCACACCTTCTGGACATGCTGGGATGGGGTTGGCCCCATCCCCAGAGCTCTGCAGGGCACAGCCCACACCGCAGGTCTCACAAGTCAGAGTCTTGTGCCTGAAGCTCTCCAAGGATGGAGTTGCAGGTTGTTGGTGGCTCTACAGTTCTAGGTCTCGCGGGCAGTCCAGCTCCCACCCACCCCAGCTCTTGTTTTGCTCTCTTGTACTCTTTCTCATTTCTGAATGTTTGATGCCCTGTCCCTCTTCCTGGAAAGTCTCACCACCCCCATTCTTTTTCCAGTTAATTCCTCATCCTTATGGACCCAATTCAGTGTCTCTTCTTTTGAGAAGCTTTATATGATTCCTTTAGATGAGAGTTTCTCAACAGCGACATGATTAACATTTGGGGCCAGAGAATTCTTTGTTGTGGGGAGCTGTGTGGTGTAGGATGTTTAACAAGCATCCCTAGTCTCTACCCTCTAGATGCCAGTAGCAAACCTCCACTCCAGTTATGACAACCAAATATGTCTCCAGACGTCAAATGTCCTTCGGGGGGAGGAAATCATCCACAGTTGAAAGCCACTGCTCTGGATGGAAAAGGATGGCCCTTCCCTATGTCTCCATGACATTGGAAACTCCCACCTTGTCTTAGCATTCATAGTACTGGATTATAATGGCCATCTCCCTGCCCCCTTAGACTGTAAAACATAAGAGGAATGATCTGTACTAACACATGGTATATGTTTGGTATATAGACTTGTAATAAGTGTGAATGAATGAATGACTGAACAAGTTATACCCTCAGGGATAGAGTCTGTGCACCTCATCTCCCCAAAATTCCCTTCAGAGCTAGTCTTCCTCACCCAGGCTCTCTGTTAAACTCTCTGAGAAGTTGGACTTCTGTGATTCAGGTTGCCACTGCTCCAGTCCCAACCCTTGTCTGGAATATCAGCATCCCAGTCACCAAGAAAATCAAGTTTTTTGGTGTCTTTCTAGGGCTTAGTGTCAAATTTAAATTCAAACTTAAAAACTTTTGTCGGCCCCACCCCAACCTGATAATGGCTTAGTATTGCTCCAGAAATTTCAGTTCCTTGAAAGCAGTTGCCCTGTTTTATTCATTTTCATGTCTTTACGCACTCCCAGTTGCCCAGCACTATCTCCTGTGTGTACAGATGCATGTGGGAGGTCGGCAGGGGATACTTGCTGAGTGTGTGGCAAGCATGTGCCATTCTAACCTCTGCGAAGGCAAAGACCCTGTCTGTTCACCAGTGAATCTCCCAGGCTCTTTGCACCCAGAATGAATGAATGAATGTGTGTGTGGGAGGGTGAGTGGGTGGAAGGAGCACTGTTCTAAGTATTTCATATATGTGGTTACATTCAATCGTCATGGAAAGCCCATCAGTCAAGTCTGATTGTCCCTTATAAATCAGATGAGAAAAACTGAAGCTTAGAATCATCATCATTTGATATCCAATCAGACAACTAAGAAATGATAGACTAAGAATCCAAACTTAGGTCCTCTTGACTTCAAAATCCATGCTTCCAATGTTTATCAAATGCATTGAGTTGAAATGAATTGAATCTTCTAAGGCTGATGATGACTGGTCATCTCGACAGGATTCGAGGTCCCCAGTGACTTTAGGGACTCTACTCCACAAAGTTTCCTCTGTGTTTAAAGGTGTTTCAAGGCATAATGAGTCTGTCCTGAAGTGTGTTCTCATATCTGAAACAGCTCGCTAGGGAGGATAGGGTGAAGAACGGGAAGCCACACTTGAAGAGAGAAATTGACAAGCTCAAGTTGTGAGGAGGAAGACAAGAGAAGGAGGGAGCACAGAAAGAGGTCAGAGGAGGAAGGGTTGAAGCTAAAGAGTCTGGAGAAGACACCACACCTCTGCAGGGCTGTCCCACAGAAGGTCTGGGCTTATTTTGTACTGTCCCAAGAGGTTAACACAGAACAAGAGACACAGATTGAAGGTCAATGATAATGAAGAGCACTTTACAGTCAGCACTGCGAAGGGAGGGAGGAAGAAAAGGAAGGAAAATGAAAAAGGAAGGAAGGGAGGAGAGGAGAGAAAGGGGAGGAGAGAGGAGAGGAGGAGGGGGGAGAAGGAGATGTGAGCTGTCTTGGATGGATCTGTCGTCCCTGCAACCTATCAAGCTTGACTACAACAGCACCTTCCTGGGAAGCCGGTAGGTGCTCAATTCAGAACAGCTATTATTATATTAATAGTTATTGTAATCACAGTTATATTATTAGAGGAAATTTGAGCATGGGAGGCTGGACTAGTTGATCTTTAAAATTCCTTTAACCCCAGAGGTCCCTGATTCCCACTCAGAAAGCCCTCAAGTGTGATGCCTCCTTTCTTCGTGGCGATCCTGCCAGCTCTCCTCCACTGCCCTTCACTGCTGTCTCTTCAATCTTTCCACCTCACCAATTCAAAATACTTTCCTAACACATGACAATAAAGTGCAAATAGCACAAATCAAGTCTCAAGTTTCTGTCAAACCACCTAATCATAAAACTGCCAAAGTCAAATGCAGAAAGTCTGTTGCTTAAAATTCCCTGTTATAACAATGAACACTTGACCCAGAGCTTGAGCAGACGGCTGGGAGTGACATCAGCTCTCCTGACTCTGGACCTGAACAATCCTTCCAGAAATGCCTCCTGGAACACTGGACTATCCCAGCACCACCAGAGACTGGCAGAGTTGGCCGAGGTTTTGTTTTGTTTATTCCTGTCAAAGAACCAAGGGTGGATGAAGCTCAGCTAGATAGATGCCCGGGGGACAACCTGTAATCCAGTGTGTAAACCCTTTGGAAGGAATGGAAGAATGAGGGTAATTCCCACCACAAGTCCAAGTACAGCCAAGAAATGTCCCAGCAGAATGTTCCCATGCATAACCAATCCCTCCTCCCCATATATTTCTTTCTTAGTCACTTACTGTGCAACAAACATGTACACACTCTGTTGTAGTAGAGTACACTCACTCAGACAATATTTCTGAATACTTGCTAACATATCGATATGGCTGCATATGATTACCAGGAACACACAGACACACAAGGATACACAGACACATTCCACAAATGGGACCACACACATGAATACACATGAAAGTACATGTAGACACATAGCAGTGTAATATAAACATGTATATAGTCATACAAATGCATACTTATTACATTAGAGTCTTGGTGAAAGTGACAGAAACTCAACTCATATTGGCTTTAATTAAAGGGAGAATCAAAGTGAGATGGGGACAATAACACTGGGGGCAAAGCAAGGATGCAGCTGGGCTTGAGGATCAACTGAACTCGGAACATGGAGTTTATTGACTTCTTGACTCACTTTGATCTCTATTTCTCTCCGTATTGGCTTCACACAAAAAGGGCATATGTGACCAAAAGTGGAAAACATGGCCTTTTGCCACATAGCTACGTACCTCCTGGTCTTCAGCTGCATATAGCAGTAAACAGAAATAGTAACAGATGCATGGCAGGTAAATACAAGTGCTTTCTGGTTCCAAAACCAAATATCCAAGGGATGGGACAATTGATCCCAATGCCCACCTGTTTAGTCAGCTTAGGATAGGTCATGCAGCAGTAACAAAATGAGAAAAGAAAAAAAGTTAAAATCTCCATGGCTCACTCCCGCAAGGTTTATTTCTCACTTCTGTTACATGTTTATTATGGGCTAGCTATGGCTCTGCTTTATGTCATCTCCTTCTGGGACCCAGTATGATGGAACAGGCTTTATCTGAATATCACCAGTCTCATGGCAGAGGGAAAGGAGAAAAATAGCAAGCCATGAAAGGGCTCTTAGAATTTCTGCTTAAGTGTGATATGTGTCACCCGGGCTCTCATTATGTTGGCCAAAGTAAGTTGTTCTGCCATCCTGACATCAATGTGGGAATAAGGCAATAAGTGCTCTGAAGAGTAATACAATCTATCACATCATCTCCTGCATATCTGGGACCAGGTGAGAGGGTACTGGAATTGACTTATCCTTTGACAAATTAATGGAACCAGGAGGCAGGATCAGGTTGTGCTACTATGGGGGCTCCAGCAATAATGCTGTGAATAAAGAAAGGAAAAAGGTAACTGCCCCAAATGGGGGTTGCTGGGCAGAAAATACCATTTTGTTATAGAGATATTTCAGATGAACTGAAGTGCAAACATGCATTAGTCCCAGCAAAGCATGCAATGTACACAACACGGATATAGGCACACATGTGCAGACATTTACACACACGTGCACACATACACACATATGAATCGATAGTGGTATATGCGTGTACACACTACATGAACAATCCACACGTTTGTGTTCAGTCTTCCCTCATTTACATGTTAACCCACATGCACATGCCACCCTCAGGCACATATGCACACTCTAGCTCAGCGGGAAGTGGCTGCTTCTGCCGCTGGAGAGATCAAAGGCAGCTGCTCCCTCTGCATATTTAAGGAACCCCTGCTGCTTCCCTGTAGCTCTTAGCTGAGCCCCCTGCCTAGCCAAAGCCCCACTGGGAAAATGCCTCCCTCCCCCAAACTCCACTCCAGGGGAAAGGCTTTGGAATCTAATCACTTCCTTCCCCAAGCCTTTTTGGAAGAACCCAGAGAGAATCCTTGGGCAGGCTTGCGGGAGCAGCCTGGCCCCAGATCCAGAGCCCACTAGTGTAGAAAGGAGTGCCAGGCAGAGCAGACAGCCCCACTGGGGCAGCCAAGCTCAGGTGCAGGAAAGGGAGGACTCACACTGCCCCTTCACTGAGAACTTGTATGTCCTCTCAAAGAACACTCATGCTGCTCAGAGGCTCAAAGTAGGGTTTGAGTCTTTGTGGAACAAGCCTCAAATGGGGACCCGAGCCCCAGGTCATATTCCTAGATTTACAAAAACTCACTTGGGCCAGTCACTTCCCCCTCTAAGCCTAAATTTCCTAGAACTGTAAAAATCCAGAGCTACCAAAGACCCTCCAATCCAGGAACGAACGGCAAGCACCTGGCACCCTGCCCCAACCTGCAGCACGCCATGGAGGGCATGGCTAATCCACCCTTCTGAACCAGCTCTGGATGCAGCCCCTGAATAATTTTGCACAAAATACTCTTTATACAGATACTAATTCATCAAAGTAGACACATGAAAGGAAACCTATTACCAGGTTTCCTGAAGTCCAGGATTACTAGCTCTGATGTAATCCTAGGACTTCATTGAATCCATGAGAAAAAGAACGCTCAGAGGGGAAAGAATCTTTTCTTCTAACTGCCCAGAAGCAAATTAGGAGGTGGAAATAGATGAACCCTCAACCCTCAGCTCCTCCTCCCACCCAGTTTTCAACCAAAAGTGGCAAGTAGGTTTCATCTTATTTTCCACCTCTAATCAATTGACAATGGCTGCATGAAACATGCTTTGAGAAGAATCCCAAGACTTATGATAAATTACTAACATCTGCCATCAGCACATTTATTTGGGGGTGAACAATACACTTTTCTATACATGCAAGTTAATAATTCTGACCAGCCTGCAAATGAAAATACACTTTTTTCCCAAGAGTGGAGATGTTTTGGATTGATGCTAATTTCCTAATACTCCTAATTTCCTAATCCCTCTACCAGAAATAGCTATCTTTGCACTTTAGTACACAAATTTCCAGAATTTTTCCATATGGTAAATTCATAAAATTCTGGTTTTTTTTAGTCTACCTTTTCTTTTAATATCTCATTTTATTCATCTACAGCACCATCTTAACTCACTGATTACCAGTTCATTGTGTAGTTATGCTATATTTTATGTAACCGATACCTAT
The DNA here is from genome assembly GCA_963575035.1 of Avahi laniger. Classification (NCBI taxonomy): domain Eukaryota; kingdom Metazoa; phylum Chordata; class Mammalia; order Primates; family Indriidae; genus Avahi; species Avahi laniger. The sequence goes on along the minus strand of CAUYSK010002608.1, from coordinate 40,813 downwards.
TATTGGCATTTAGGTTGTTTTCAATTAAATGTCATTATCATAAAAAATATTATAACTCAATCTTCACACATCTTCATGGTAGGTAATTTCCTTAAAATACATTCCTAAAATTTGAGGGCCAGATGTACAGATATTTTAAAGATTTTGTTTTTACCTGATCCAAATTTCCCTATGAAAAATTTGTATCAATTTACTAATTCTATCAGCTTCTCTAGAACCTCACCAAAACTAGACATTTCATTTTTAAATCTTTGCTTCTTAACACTTGTGAACATGAAAACAGAGTGATGCACTTTAGAGGGGTCCCCCTGGGATACCCAGTGGGGCAGAGGCATTGACTGCAGAAATGGACATGTTGATTTATTCAAGTGGACAAGTGTCAGCATCACTTGAAAAGAAGATGCTGATACACCAGACCACGTGATGATGTTCCCCACCATGGCACTGCATAGACCCAGATTTAACACACTGTAGAGTGCTGTCTCCTCGGCCAGAAAGCAAGCCCTGTGAGGGCAGAGACCATGTCATGTTTGCCACTGAAACCTACTGGAGCCTAGTGCAGGGCCCTGCACACAGGTAGTATCTCTGAATTAATTGTCTTCATCTCTTTCAATAGTGAGATTTATTGGTACTTAAAGCATCCAGCCTGTGGTTACACTAGGAAAACTGAAAAAAGAAATGGCTGGCCTGGCCCAATGGAGCAGGCATGAGGTTTGGATTCAGGAGTTCTGGGCTCAAGTCCTGACTCCCCTGCTTACTTTGGGCATGTTTCTTAACCTCTCTGAAGCTACTTGCCTCTTGGAAAAATATCAGCTCCACAAGCTAGTGTAATTAAATGAGGTAATGCAAATGAAAAAGTCTTGCAAATAACAGATGCTGTATCGATTTTTTTTTTTTTTGGACTATGGTCATATCAAACACTAGAGTTGTTTTATAGATGCCTCTCATCTGTGATAACAATGCAAACTCAGGATTTGTCAGTTCAAATATTTCTCTTTTTATTTAAAGATCCCAATAAATGATCAGGGTCAGGATATTTAAGCAGACAGATCCAAGTTTGAATTCTAGCTTTACCACTTACTAGCTTTATGACCTTGGACAAGAAACCTAAATATTTTGAATCTTGGGTCTCCTTGACTATAAAATCTGGTGTAAGGACCAAAAGAGATGATATAAGTGCCCAACCCAACCTGGAGATATACTAGAAACTCAAGAAATATCCTCTTTTCTTCTCTAACAACTATAAGGAAGGTCCCTCTATCAATCAACCTTAGCCTCTTTCTTATCTGTCATCTTTCATTGTGTAACTAATCACCTCAAAACATACTGACTTAAAATAACAACCATGCATTTAGCTCAGAATTCTGTGGATCAGCAATTTGGGTTAGGATCAGTGGGATGGTTCTTCTGCTGGTCTCTGCTGAGCTCATTCATGTGGCTGCAGTCAGCTAGCAGTCCATGGCTTCACTCACCTTCTGGCTGATAGATGAATATTGGCAGAGACAAATCAGGTAACTGGATCTTGGGTCTCACATGCAGCAGGCGATTTGGGGCTTATTCACATGACGGTGAGTGTGGATTTCTAAGAGGAGCAAGAGGGCAACTTACTGTGTTCAAGTTTGCTAACGTCTCTCTGGCCAAAGCTTGGCAGATAGCCAAGCCCAGACTCAAAAGGTAAAAAAATAGACTCTTCCTCTGAATAGGAGGAGCTCCAAAGTCACATTATAAAGTGGTGTATATACTGAAATTTGTGGCCATTTTTGCAATCTTTCACAAAAGTGAGTTCTTATAGGGCTGTCTGTGCCCTCTGGCCCAAGCACTCACCCAGAAAGTAAATTTCCTTTATGCATGTCAGGAAAATCTTCCATAACTTTCCCAGGGATCCCTCAAATCAGTGCCAGAATGGTGCCCTGATCTCCAGCCTAGAAGCCTGCCGAGCAGGAGATGGAGACAAAAGAACAAATGCTTAAATTATCTGATGAATGTCAGATACATTAAACTAATTTATGTAATAATGTAAGCACAGTGATGGGAAGGTAATATGAGAGACATAAATTATACATTATTATTGTCAACTCTAGCACTTATCTTAGTAGCGTGTCAAAATACATCCTGATACGTTAACATTTATAGAAATGAACAACAAGTGCTTGTGCTCAGGGATCCGGCAGTGAGAAACTGGATGTCATTGGCATGTGTGCACTAAGCAGTCATTGTCTTTCCTGAGACTGACAAGGTAAGAAGTGGGTGCCTCATGTGCTCAGCTTCCCTAGAGAGCCCTGGGCTGGAATCCCCCTGGCGTGGTCTCCAGGGTGTGTTAATGTGGGCCCCATGAAAGCACATCCTTTTGGGCTCAGACTCACAACTTAGCAGTTCTTTGATCCAACTCATGTCACCTCTCTAAGCCTCAGTTTCCACACCTGTGAAATGGGAATAATAAATCTGTCTTTGAAAGTTGACCATAAGGATAAAATGAAATTATTTTGTTTTTCTTCTCACTGAGGCATCTCTTGGGTAATGGTGACAGGCATTTTTTTTTTAAGTAACTTGCAGCCTTGAAAAAATAAAAGGGTTGTCCCACCCATCCCAAGCATAGCTGGTAACTGCCTGACTATTGTTCTGTTTATCACCATGCCATTCCATTCACAAGTTACTATCTGATGTTCCCCATGCCCTGTTGTGTTAACAGCCAGACTATACTTCTCATGTCCAGGGCATAACACCAGAAAGCTCCTAATAGTAACACTGCAGGGCTGGCAAGGTCTGTATGAACCGTGGGTTGATTTTGAATGCATCGAGGGCGGCCTGGCCTCTGAGGCGGGCAAGACTCGGGGTCTGAGCAGAAATCTCTAAACATCAAAGGAAACTGTGAGTAGAACAGCTCCCACAGGAAGCATGACCCTGGAAAGGGAATCTGGCACACGGGCTCAGGCAGGTGGGCAGCCATCCTCAGGAGGGATGACCCAAGGATAATATGGCTGAGCCGTGCACACATCCTGACTTCAGGATAAGGCCAGGGGTGGGCTTCCAACTAAAGCCTAGGTAACCCTGGGGAACTGGGAAGGGAGGCAGGCAGGAGCTTAGTGGAGAGCCCCCAGAAGGACACCAGGTACAGCCCCCAGAAGCAAGACAGAAGTGGATCAACGCTGTTTAAATTCTGCATGCCCAGTGTACCGTTTGGTCTGGACAGGCTGAATCTATTGGGGGACAGAAGAGGCAGTGACTCCAGAAGTGGGGAGTTGAAGAAGCAGAAGCCAAAATGAGGGGGAGGCAGCCATGGTCCTGAGGCTGGAACCTAGACCCCTGAATCTACCTCCTTGCTCCTCTCTTTCCTTAAGACCCCCACCTTTTAGGCCTGTTATTCTTCCCATGATGTGAACTCAGGGAAGTCCACATCTCCTTCTAGACCTCTATTTTCCCATTTTCACATGAGCCAAAGAGGCCTTGCCTCTTAGTGTGCGCCTCTTCTGGACCAGCCACCCAGGTCCGGCACCTGAGAGTGACGGTGATGCCTCCTTAAACCTCGCACCCTGGCTGCCCTGCCAGGCTCACCCTGGTTCTGGCCCTCCCCTCTCCACCTCCCAGGGCCTGCGAGGAGTCCTGAGTTAGTAGCAACAAGTGTATCTGAAGTTTCTGGAAAAATCCTCAAGGTCATGCATGCTCTGCTCTAACACCACTAGACATCTAATTCAACAAGTCAAAATAAACACATTCTAGAACTGTAATGGCAGATTCCAAAGAAAAAGCACCATTAGAATATGACCTCTTCAAGGTCAGAAAGCTTTTTAAAAACCATCTGTGTATCACCATTTGCCCAGCAGTGCCTAGTGCTTTAGATGAAAGTCACAAAATGTTTCATAACTGAGAAGTCGTGGATTATTCTTAGGAGAAAAATCAATGGAGAAGACATTCCCTTTTGTTGAATGCATTCTGGACGGTATGGCTAGACCAACACATGATATTCAACTAGAGCAGAGGTCAGCAAACTACAACCCCCAGACCAAGGACGGCTCCAACTCATGTTTTGTAAATAAAGTTTTATTGGAGCACAGCCACTTCCGTTTTATTAGCTGTGGGTGCTTTCACACTACCACAGCAGAGTTGAGTGGTGGTGATGTGGACTGTATGGTCCTTTACAGAAAAACTTTGCTGAACTCTGAACTGGAGAACCATGGAACATAATGCACAGTCAAGTACAGACAGCCATGTGAACAGACCCCAAAAACTCTCTGCATACCAGTTCCTTCCTCCACAATACAGATGGTATCTTCTTTGACTCAGTTTTCCTGGCACTGTGTTGGCATAAGGACCACAGATTCCCCACCACCTGAGGGACCAAGAGAGTGGAGGTGCCCAAGAAGCCAGCTTCAGCTGGCAAGAAAGCCAATCCTGTCTTCATCTGATCTACAACCCCCCTGACACCCAACCAGCAACATCATTTCCCCCATCTCCTTGCAAAGCCAAGCAACTTTGCCCACCCATTTGCCATTCGACAAAGTCTTTTAAACAGATGACTTTTAATAAGTTAATCCATTCATTGTCTGGAGCTCTGAAAACTGACATAAAAGCACAATGACGCCTAATTAAACTTGTTCTGTGAAAACTAATTTGTCAAACCCAGAAGCACAGTTCATAGATAAATGCTAATATTTGAAAGTCAAATTAAAGTTGAAAAGGTTTGTAATAACAGTTAATTAACTCTTGTTTTGTTTTCCTTCACTGCAAACTTGAACCAACTGCATTGCGGGCGCCTCTTTAACATTTTGGACCACAAAGATAAAATTCAAAGCTTTGAGATACGCCTTTGATGTTGGTATTCTCTGCAGATTCGATATTATTTTAAGTCTCTTTGTTTAAAAATTCATTTTTATTATCCCTGCATGAAATGCATGGCAATTCCCCAAATAACGAGCCATCAGTGCAATTAACATAGTCGATCGACACCAGCGTCCTGATAATTAATACAGACGCCCTGCCTCCCCAGCGAGAACTGTGAGGGCTTGATTTTTCAGAGCAACTGTTCATTTACAGACTCAGCTTCAACCTAATGAAAATGGATTGTGAAACTTTAATGAACAAGACTTTGCTGTCATAATAATAAAGACTTTGAAACAACGTGGAGGCCTCCATAGCAAGCGTCTGGCACTGTGCTTGTTGCTACGGTACATCAAACCAATTAAGCCGTATGATGAATATTTACACCGAGGTTTTTTTCAACTCTATGACATAAGATAAACTCGTAAAAGTGAGCATTAATTCTGCATCAACAGTTTCTGACACTACATTGCAGGAGAGATGCATCCGCCCAGCCAAGAGACTGTGTCTGCCCACCTCTGTTTTGTCTTAATAAATGTCAACAAAGGATTAGAACATTCTGAAAATCCAATTTGCATACACAGGTTGTGAATATATGTGAATACCTTAAGGTGCAAGCATGTGTGTGTGTGTGTGTGTGTGTGTGTGTGTGTATGTGTATTTTGCTTGTGGGTATGTGTATAATAGCCCTTCCGGGGGCCTGTGTCTGAATGTGAGCATCTCCACACTTGCGGGAGTGTGTGCTTTCTTTGTCCATGTGGATCTGTGGGTGTGCATGAGTAATAGCACATTAAGTCCATCTCTCTGTGCCTATACCATGTTTGTGTATACATCTATATCTCTGTGAATGTGTATACAAGAGTGATTTTGTGGTTCGGTTTGGGTTTATGTGAGACCATTTCTTGTATCTATTCAACAATATTTACTGAGTATCTATTATGTAGTAGACAACGTGGAGTTACAATGGCTATGAAATCTTTGAAAGCATCTCTGCTCAGGGAGCTATGGTCTTGTGGGGGACTCTATATATCAATTAATAGCCAATCACAGTAAAGCAGGATAAGTGCTAGGATGGGGGAAGGAGAGAGCGTTTTTAGTGTGCACAGTTGGGATATATAACATAAATTAAGAGAAATTAGGAGACTTCTCACAGGAAGTGGCACTTAAGCTGGGGCCTGAAAATGAGGAGTCAGCCAGGCAAAGGAAGGGAGCCAGGTGAAGAAGATGTACCTAGGTGCTTTTGTGTGCATACGTGTACCTGTGCACAGGTCAGATGGATTTTTGTCCAGGGTCATGTGCAAGATTATGTGTATGCTTTGAGCCACCTGTGCATGCACTTCTATATACCCAGGCCTCAATGTCTGAGAATCTTGGCCCCCTCCAGCAAGAAATATCTGAAAACTAGGTGCCATTCCTCTGGATTGTAAATGATCATCAGAGAGTCAAAGGACACATTTTTGAAAGGTTCAAGGCTGCAACTCTGGATCTAATGACCTGTTGCCCCCATATCTAATCTAACCCAAGTTTTCAAGTCAAGCTTTCATGTACGCACTGTTGCCTGTGGCTCTTATTTACAGAAGCATAGAAAATCCGAAAGGTTAATGGAAGATAGATTTACTCTCTGATTTTGAGCACAAGCTCAATGGCTTAGGAATTTTTAAACCAGGAATTTCCAGTCTACTCCTAGAAGTAAGAATGTTAGATACAGGCAAGTCAACCAAACTGCCACACACAATTGTTCTGGACACAAAAGAGTAAGTACTATAGTAGTACAGTAAAAACAAGAAAAGAAGAAGAAGAAAGAAAAGAAGTCAAGGAGTCAGGGCTGCTCCTCTGTTGTCCTTAAACTTCTCAGCCGAGCTATACCAGAGCAACAGAGCAATGTGAGATCCAGCGGTCTGTTCTGCAGTTGGAGAATAGGTCGTAATTTACACTGTGTGTGTCCAGACACAACCAGGTACAAGTAAGCAAGCAGTAAAAATCTGAAGCAGCTAAAAGAACTACCACAAACTCATGGACTTTAGCCATGGGGAGCCCTTCAGGAATTTGGAAACGATTTTACCCCCAAAATCTTGGATGTTGTTTTCCTAACCTACAGAGGACAAGAGGCAGTCAATTAAATTCGTAGAGAAAAGCTGCTATCCACAGGTGCATCAATAGAAGTGATGACACAGAAGTTTGTTCTGGAGCCAGTTATCACAGATGCAAACAGTCCTGCCGCTTCCCCAGGACTCTCACTGAGCAGTGTTCCCTGAGCCACCAAGGGAAGAAGAGTATAAAGATCTGCAGGAAAATAACCTTTTTAATATTGTAATGTTTAAAAGGTTAGCCCTTGGCTACCCAGAAAGTTCAACTATCCAGATTCGGATTCAGATATGTTGAGTGCCAACCAGGCACTGGGCTCGATGTTTCCCCCAGTCATCCCATAGGTTCCTTATCAAAATTCCCAGCAGAATTTATCACCCCCATTTTAGAAATGAGGAAATAGAAGCCAGAGAGAAGTTGAGTGGTAAGAGGCAGAGACAGGTCTTCTGGCTCTCACTCTTTCTACTTTCTGATATTTCTTCCAGAACAAGTAGACCCAGGGTTCCAGAGATGAGATCTCAAAACAGATGCTTAAAGTCTTCCTGAACATCAATTGGCAGGTGACACCATCTATTTTGAAGGCTCTTTTCTTTGCATTTATGCAAATTCTCTGTTAGCATCCTAGTCCCAGCTCGGCCTCCCCTCTCAGGACCAGGAGAAACAGGGGCTTCTGAAAGTAAAGCTTGAGGAAAGATATTAGACTGGTGAGGGTGACACATCAGAGGACACAGCCCCCCTGACACACCTGACACATGAAAAGGGCTAGGAGAAAGGAAAATGATGTTTATGCTTTCCCATTTGTTCTCTCATCTAGTCTGCACAACTATCTTATATTTATATATATCTCTAATGTACATATACTGATGTATGTTATAGAATTCATCGATCCCGTGCCTGGCACCGTGTAGGCATTAACTCTTTATAGTGCAGCAAGTGGGTAACATGACCCCCAAGAAATATGAGGTTCAGAGAAGTTTAGCAAGTTACCCAAAGTCACAGAACTACAAGTGGTAGTGCTAGAATTTAATGCAGAATACCTGACTTCAAGTCCAGTGTTCTTTCTGTTACATTACGTTGCTGCTGTGAACAAGCCCCAAGGCCCAGAAGGGCTAAACCTATTACATCTGCAGAAGGTCCTTCCAGTTTGGGGTCACAGTATAGAAAAAGAGGGGTGCTTGTCTCTTATAATGGGTTACTTGGGCAGCCCAGCTCCCTGGCTGGAGTCTCCTGAGCCTTAAAGGGTATGGGTAGAAAACCTGGTTCTATGCCTCTGGAAGGCAAGAGGGCCTCATTGTCCAGCCTGAAGATTTAGAACCAGAGACTCCCAGGGGTCTAGGGACACCAAGCGTCATCCTGTCTAAAGGGCCCCTCTCTTTGCAACAACCCCCGGGGACCGTACTGAAACATTCTCAGTGGTTGGGAATTCATCTCAATGAGGAATTCTGTCTTTGTAGAGAGTTCTTGTTCTACAGAATTAAACTAGAGTTAAAATCTATCTCCCTACATCTTCCACCCACTGGTTTAACACTGAGTCCTTCCTTCACGGGATCCCCTTTCCATTCAGGTAGAAGAAGCAGTGAGGACATGTGCTCTCCCTCAGGATGTGCACCTGGGAGCTGTTGGTGGTGTCCATCCTCCCGGGTGAGCTTCAGTAGGTCTCTGACCTGCAGACCATGAGGCAACCTGACTGACGCCAATCCTTGGGACCATCTGACCCACCTTCTCTGTAGCAGAGCTGAAGGGAGGACATGTGCCTTGGTTAGGCTGGGGCCTAAACATCTTCTGCCAGTCAGACACCCCAGACAGCATCCCATCCCATTATACTGCACCTCCTCTCCATCCTCAACACTGGGGTCCAGGACCCTTGTGAATCATCATCCTCAGGGGGCTAAAGATCTGTAAAGTGCTTGGCCGAGTACTTTGGAAGAAGTGCCCACTTAGTATATGTTATTATTGCCACTATTATTATTGCTGTTCCCCAGCAATAGAATCACAGTGTGATTAGCAGGAAGAGGCACTAAAGCTCACCAAAGACCCTTAACTGCCTTTGATGAACAGAAATTGTGCTTATGAGGAAATCTGGGTTCTAATTACAGTTCCATCATTCAAGATGATGAGGAGCAGGAGGAGGATGGTGATGATTTTGATGATAAGAGCCACAGCAAGAGCGATCATCATTTCTACCGAGCTTATAAACACCAGGCACATTGAACTGAATGCTTACAACAATCTTATAAAGTGGATACTATCATTTGCCCCCATTTTACAGATGAGGAAACTGAGACTTAGAGAGGTTAAGTAACTTTCCAAAGTCACATAATTGGTAAGTGATAAGATTAAAATCCTGGTGGTCCAAGAGTCCCTGAGTCCTGGCTTATAGTCACTATGGGATTAATATTTGCTGTCATTAAATTGCTGTGTGAGTTTGGGCAAGATACTTCTCCTCCCTGAGCCTCAATTCCCCATCTCCCGGGGCTTTTACAGCTCCAGTAGGCAAAAGACTTAGACTTGAGAAAGACAGTGGAGATTCCCAGGAGCTGAATTCCCCCACTGGGCACACCACCCTGCACCACCTTCCTGCATATGAATTCCCTCCTGACTGCCAGGGTAGCTCTCAGGCTCATCTGAACATGCAAATCAGAATTAATTATTCAAGACCAGGCTTACTTTGCATACCAATTCCATTTTCTTCTATGTGGGAAGGTTCTCACCCCTTTTAACAGTTTAGAATAATATGCATCAGACCTCAAAAATGCAAACAAAAGTTTAAAAAAAAAACTAGAGGAAGAGGGATAAGCTGGTTTCTTTTGCTGGTTGTTCTCCCTGGCTGGGGCTGGGCTGAGGCTGACTGCAAAGCAGGAGGGCAGAGGCCCCTGTAGGCTGGAACAGCCTCTGCTATTGGTGGACAGGGGTTCTTGAATTTCCAGATCACCAATATCCTTGAGAATCTGGTGAAGGCTATGGAATCTCTACTCCAGAAAAAATGCAAATGCAAAATGTGGTATACAGTTATGAGGTGTTCCTTGAGAACCTGAAGCTCTGCCTAAGACCTATGGTTGAGAAGCCTGATATGGCTCCAATCAGAACTATTATGGAGATGAAGGGCATGCAGGTGTGTCAAGGAGAATTAGAAAATATGCCTGAGGCATTGGTCCTCAACCTCATTGGGCACAGTTTGCCTGAACTGCCTAAAGACTCCCTTGTCCTTGACTGAGACAAAAGTGGGCCAGAGCCCATCTCAAGGCACCAGAGCTTTGATTCTCTCACCTGAGAGTGTGTGCTTAAACAACTTCAACCACATTCCTGAAAAAGATATTAAAACATTATTTCTAAATTATGCTATTATAGACAACCATAACTATAAAAATAACCACATAGAAACAAAGATGAGAAGAAAATAACTTATCTCTGAGTGGTGTAATGAATCCTATTTTTTTTTTTTTGCTGATATTTTCTATTTTTTCCAATTTTCTATAATGAAAAGTTTTGTCTTATGATGAAAAACATATAAAGTTGACATTAGAAATTAAAAAGAAAGACCAATGGGTAGCCTATGGCTAATCTCTGAGAACAGAGATAAATGGCTTCTACCAACAACAACCTGTAAAAGTTGGTTTGCCATGTAGGAACAGCTATTACGAGCTAAATGCAAGCAGAGAAAACCGGCCAGAGGAGAAACAGAAGAATGAACTATATTCTCAGAGAGAGGCAGAGAGCAGAAACCAGGGTGTTATGCTGTCATTCCTCCCCATAAAAGGAGGGGAAAAGTCGCACCCTGGCTCCTGACTCCCTCAGGAGACCTAGCTGCGATTCCATCCAGAGTTCTGTGACTCAGCTTTAATCTTTCCAACAAATCTCCTTTTTGCCTAAGCTGGTTTGAGTGGAATTAGTCTCATGTAACCAAATAATACCTAAGTCTGTGTGAAGCCGAACAGAACCAGTGTGTCTACTCTATGATTGAGTGTCTGGGACACCTGAGTGAGTAGGAGTGACATCTGAGAAATTATATGTAACATCTGCATGGGTGTGTTTGTGTAACAGGCTGAGTGTGTGTAACATCCAAGCATTTGTGACATCTTGAGAGACTGTGTGTGTGAGATCAAAGTAAGTGTGTATAGCACTGGAATAAGTATGCATAGTTAGCTGGAGTCAATAAATGTTTAAATCTGCGAACTGTCAGTTGTGATTTCTATCAATTTCCCTTCCACAATCTGGTCTTATACTCAGCTGAAGGGTCCCATTTTTTGCAAATCTCACCTGGGACCAGGGCAGATTTTCTCTGGAAGACTTTCTATCCAGGTTCACAGATCATTAGAGAGAAGAGCAATGTTGGCTGATTCTCTGCAATCCCTTCAAAAAACTCAAGCCCTCGGCTAAGGGGCAGCTCACTCTGATCTTAGCTTCAGGCCAGGATCTCATCTGAAGCTCAGAACAACCTTTGGTAGATTCAGGGAGGAAATAACTATTCCTGTGTCATGTCATAGGCACGTACAAACTGAGGTCCATGATGATGAAGGTAGTTCTCCAAATCACAAGGGTTAGGAGCAGCTAGGATTTGAACTCTGTTCTCCCATCAGGCCACACTCCTCCCGACTAGACTCTGCAGATATAATTGTCAATTTTCCTCAGACCTATCCTGCTCTCAGTTCACTTCCAAGTTCACATCAAGAGCTCTCACATGGGCATCCATGGCAACACTGAGCTGATGGCAGCAGAAGTAACTACAGATGGCACTTGCTGGTGGCTTTGAGCCCACTGGCACAGGAGTTGACATAGAAACGAAGGACACTGAGCCTGCAAAGTGGACAGGCCTATACCTGAGAGGTGCCAGAAAGGCAGATTCATTCTGTTGGTTTCCTGGAATTGATGTTATTTGGAGGATCAATGCCATAGAGATTGCTGCATGACAAAGCCCTTCTAAAAGGGCTTCATCAGCCATCATCCTCGTTTCATCAAGGCTGAAGCAGAATCCAGAAAGCCCAGGAGAGATACGGCCTACTCAAGCACTTCTTGTAGCTGAGAAATATTTCTAAAGGTCTACCAGGAAAATGGAGAGACTCTAGCGGTATCCAATGGACACTAGGAAGATATCTTACTTGGCTGAAGCCTAGAAGAAGAACGTAATTGTTTCACCACATGCAGAAGTCTCTGCAAAGTGTGGCATCAGCAGCTGACCTTGTTGGTGCTGCTTCCTTCCCTGTTGGTCCCACAAGACCTATTCAGCCCATGGGACCATCTGCAATGGTCAATAAAATTGGGTTAATTTTTAGTCCAATCCTCAAACTATGTCTGCCCTTCCCAGATGTGAATTCCTACAACTGGGCTTGAAATTTCAATAGGATTTGCCCTCTAAAGGGAACTCTCTGGCTGAAGCCCCACCCTCAGCCAGGGATCATACGGAACAATATCTATCCTTGACAACTCACTGTGAATAAATCCATCAGAGCCTTTCCTGGGAGCAGGATATTATGGGAAGGATGTGGTAGGAATATATAGCACCTGGCTAAGGAGGAGAATGTGGAAGGGTAAAGGCGACAAGCTGAAAGCCCAGAAGATAAACTGTACTGACCCCTCAATATGCAGAAGGCCTGTCCACTCACGTTCAAAGTGGCGATCCTTGTGACTGAGCACTAACGAAATGATTTCTGCATGTTGGTCACAGTTTTAAGTATTTCATATTTATTAACTCTCTTAATCTCTGTTCGCTCCAGTTCTTGGACTCACTACTTTGCACTGACAAAGTAATTCATGGGCTAAAAGATGACCAAAATGGCTAAGATGGATGGGTGTGATAATCAGACAATAAGAAAAAAGAAATAGAATAGCCTAGAGGGTAACTCCTTTGCGTTGCTGATATTAGTTTGGAAAACATTTTTCTGCCCCATATTCTCCATAAACTATTTTCAGTAGATCTATTTTATCCTAGCTGTCTTTTTCCCACTTGGCTAGGAAACCACTGAATGAAAAATGGTAGATTTCTATTAGAAATAGAAGATGAAATCACAAGCACCACTATTAATGAGGTGATTTAAAAATATATATATATTCAATCAAAAGTAATTGAGGCTGAGCATAGTAAGTCATGGAAAATTATAAACTATGCCCACTCTAGGGCATGACTGACTATTAAAATCTTTTTCACACCATTGCCTACAGAAAGCAGCTGGGCACCATGCCACCAGGGAGGTGGCAGCAGAATGGCCTCATTCCCTAAACAGGCTTGCAAAAAGGAGAACAATCAGTTGGATTGCTGAACCAAACTTAACTCTTTTTATGCCATGCCAAGCGGAGTTTTGACAAAGAACAGTTAAGAATTGACTCCTCAAGAGGAGCCCATGAAAGGGCTTATTCATTTGAAAAACATTTATTGAATACATTTGTTGAAAATACACTATGCACTTGTGCATTGGCTATCTCATTTAATTTAATTCACAGAACAACTCTCTGTAGCCCATTTCATCCACTGTTGTTTATAAAGGCAAAAACTGGAGTTCAGAGAAGCCAAAGTCTCAGAGTTGATCCATGGCAGATCTGCTGTCGTATGTTTTGACTCCACTCCCAGAGCTCTTCCCATGGCCCCACAGATGCCTAGTTTGCTTGTTCTGCCTCCTCTAGCCACGGCTCAGTAAAGACCAACAAATCTCAGTTAACCAGAATTTCTGGCGCTTAGAGATTTTCTTCAATGTCCTTCCCCGTTTTACTCAGAGTTAAAGAGAAAACCCTTCTATTTCAGCTCTGGTAGTCGATAAGTTCGGAACAGTGTCTGGATCTCTTTTCAGGTACTGGTCAGTACAGAAAATATGGTGAATTAGAGTATTTCTAGAAAGGAACCATTTACAGAAATGATCTTTTTGGAAGTATTTCTCACTGTCCAGGACTATGAGTGGATTTGGAGAGAGAGTGGGAATCTGAGGATCCCAGAACATCTGACTCCTCTTATGCAGCCCTTATCTTCTTGCAACCCTTTCTGTTTCCCCTATTCCCCCCATTACTACACATAAGACAAAGTAGGACCTAGAAAAAGACAGAGGCTTGGTTGTCTTGGATATGGACTGATCCTAGTGTCTATCTTTTGTTAATTCTATTTAGGGAAAGTGTTTGATTAGCTACCACCTATTTTGTCAAGATTTGAGGCCACATTGTACGATGCAAAGAACTTTGAACCAAAGATCAGTTAACAAAGGGTCCAGCCTCAAATTCACCATCTATTGCTAGTGTGACCATAGGGTATTTATTTAACCCCCTGGTTCTCAATTTCTTCACCTTTAGGTGGAACTAATGATACTCATTTACTTAACACATTGGTTGTAAAGATGAAGTAATGTAATAAGAAAATATTTGGAACATAAAAAGTGGTGTAAACATTCTGTGTGTCTTATTATCGTGATTTCTCCCAACAGAATCTCAATCTCTGATACATGCAATTCTAGTATTAACAGGACCATCAGTGGAGTGGTGTGAAAAACAAAAACTTTGGGATCAGATTGATGCTGGTTCAAATGGTGAATCTACCACTTATTAATTGAATGCCCTGGAACAAATTGATTATCCTCACAGAATTTCAGTTTTTCACCTCTAAAGTGAAAATAGCAAACACTTCCCTTATTGAGTTCTGGAGAGAATTACAGTGGTTTGCTGGCAAATGTTTAACAACCATATTTTTTAACAACACCAACATAAATAAATAAATGACTGAAAGCCCTGGTTTTACTGTTTGTTGGTTTCCACACTGTAAATACTCTCACCAGGGCCAGCTTTTAGTTGTCTACATGGCATCACTGAACGCCAAATTGGGAAGAGATGCATGTAACTGGCTCTCCCAAGTCAGCCTGAGCCAGCCCGTCCCTCAGATTAGATGAGTTAATGAATGTGAAGATCTAGGACTGGTTTCCCATTTATTAGAAAATCCATAAATGTTCATTCACTTTTATTTTACTTGGGCCCTGTTCTCCAAAGTTCAGAATCTGAGGCAGACACTGAAACAAGCCAGCAAAAAACAAAATCTACAAGCAGATTCATTGCTGGAATAAAAGAAGGCAAAACCCAGAAGGAAAGTGCATCCTGGCACTGCCGTGAGGACCAGATAACTAAAGGAAGATAATCAGCAGAAGAAGAAGACTCTTTCCCCAAAGTCCTGGATGCAGTGAAGGACCTGGAATTTATACCCACTCTCGGTACCATCCAGACCCTCCTCACTTCACCATCAGCTAGGTAACTGAGCCCTGTGGAATTAGTTACCTGGCAACAATGCCCACCTTTCTACTGCTCTGCATACCCCTGTGCCCTGACCTCTGGTGACATTTCTTCCCCAGAGACTGCTGCCTGTCCCAGCAACACTTCTCTACTGTAGCACCTGGCCCCTGGCTAAGCCAAGCCTAGAGGCCATCCAACCACAGTACACCTGCCCAGAAATGCACAATTCTGCCTGCTCTCATGGAGGAAAAGCATCAAAGACAAAGAGCTCGGACAAGTAGCCAGGAGATTTGGATTTAGTCTCAGCTCCAGGCTGGACCAGCTGCTGTGGGACCTTGGGAAGGTTGCTTGACTTCTCTGAGATTTTGTTTCTTCATCCGCCAAATGGAGATTTCCCTCAAATCTGTACAACAGGGATTTTCTTTCATCTGCAAAACAGGGAATTATAATGCCTGCTGGGACCCCACACAGAGCTGTCCTCAGGTACATGTGCATGACTGGTCCTCTGAAGTACATCAAATGCAAGAGGAGATGAGGTGATTATCACAATCAAATAGACCTCCAGCCCCTCCAGAGTTCCCCAAAGCCAGGCTGAGGCCTTGGCATCAGAAAACCAAGAGATGAATGAAGCCAAATCTCTTCCAGGACAAAGCAGGTGACATGTTCTAATGGATTCTGAAGAGGGTTTGTGTTCCTGTCCTTAACTGTTGTAGCGCCATTTGTACAGGCAGCCGGAATCCTGCCCAACAGCAAGAAGAAAATTGGCAGCCCAGGGAAGTGAGCAGTGCTCAGGTTGGACTTGATTAGGGACCAATTTGGGCCTGTTAGCTGAGCCTCCAGTATCATCTCAGCCAATTACTGGCCCAGCCTGGCCTGCAGCTGGCTGCTTCCTTCCAACCTAGACACTTTTATTTCCAGCAGAGCTTTCCCCTGCGCCTGAGGCAAGAGACCAGGGTGACTGTGGCCCATTAAAAAGATGGAGAGAGAAATAACTCACTCAGTAAAGTAATGGTGTGGGTGGGGCTTGAACTGGAGCTTTAATTAAAAAAAAAAAAAAAAGAAACCCTCAATAAACAGTCTTGTGGCTTGAGTATAATAAGTATGAGAATTTATAAACTCTCTCCAGCTATGGGGCTCTGATGACTATTAAACCTCGCATCTGGCAGAGGAATTTTGGCCTGATGGGCTAACTGTGCTACTCCACCTCTGCCAAGCCAAACAGGCTGGCAACCTAAGCGGGAGGCCAGCGAAGCTGTGCTCAGACTGCCCCCCACCCTTCAAGAGCTTCTTGGGTCGGGCCATCCCCCAATCAGGGCTGGCCCTCAGGAAAACCAGTGTCTGCCAAAGGACTCTCCTTCCGGTTCATTTCCTAGCCTCTGCAGGAACCTGGCGCTGGCTCCTGCCTCCCTCCAGTCAAAGCATTGCTCCCAGGAATGCAAGCGAGATGGGTCAAATCTCAGAATAATGTGTCGCCTCTTCCCTGGCGCCGGTGCTGCCTTATTATTTAACAGCCCCCACTCTTCAGCATTCGAAGCCCCCACAATCCGGCCCCTTCTCACTTTATTTCTTGTCACTCTCTGTTTCCCACTTACCCCTCTGTACACTCTTCAGATGGTCTCTTGCCTGTGGGCCAGCGCTTATGCTGTTCCTCTGCCTGGAATACCCTTCTTTTCTTGCCTGGGAGAGAGCAGTCACTGAGTGCACGAACCCTAAGGCCAACCTAGAGTTTAATCCCAGCTCTACCCCTCACCAGATGTTGAATGTTGGGTAAGTTTCTTCACCTGTTGGTGCTTCCAATTCCTCAACTATAAAATGGAGATTATGACACCAACGTCATAGGGTCATTGTGAGGATTAAATGAGTGTGTGTGTGTGTGTGTGTGTGTGTGTACTGTGCTTTGTACATAGTAGGCATTATATAGTTATTTGTTATTGTTATCCTTTAAGATAAAACATTAGCAAACTACATGACCTGCAGGCCAAATCCATCTGCCTGATTTCATAAATAAAGTTGGAGTGGCGCAGAGCCACTCCACTGTTCACATGTTATCTAGGACTGCTTTCCTGCTACAGTGGCAGAGTTGAGTGTTTGGGATGGCCCCAAGGCCCATACTATTAATACTGACTGTCCATCTGTTTGCAGAACAGTTCTGTTGACCCCTACTTTATGATTCGGTTTAAGAAGATGCCAACTCTAACATCACCCATCCCCAGGCTGCACTAGGCACCCCTCCTTTACGCCCCCTTGTCCCCTGTACCTCTCCCTTTTGCACGCTTATTGCAGTATTTCAGTGACCTGTTAGGGTGTCTGCTTCCACCATTGGATGGTGAGCTTTTCAAGGAAAAGTACCCCATTGTCTTCATTTGTTTTTCTTTCATGGGACATAGCAAAATGAATTATGAATAAAGGATGATCTAGGGAGGGATTATACCTTGAGCCACAAAGAGAGCCAGGCATAAACCTAGTAAGTGAATAATGCCACCCAGTTTGGGATGGGGCAGAACAGCTCCCTGAGTGGGGGCCCTTCCTGTGACATTTACAGGAAGGGCCTTAACCTTGTCAGTTCTTACCTGTTCTCCCCAAGACACAGCCCTTTCAGAATGAAATAGCCTCAAAAACGCGAGGTGATGAGGGAAAAGAAAGGACAGCCTCACCAGCCACACACCAGTTTTCGTTATTATTAATTCTCAGAGTTTCAAGATCTCATTTCTTCTTCTTGGTCCTCTTTCATTGACCTTACAGTAGTGCTCAGATGTGGCCAGGCTATTCATGTGAGGTTTGAGGAAATGTGGTGATGATGCAGGAATGGGGCTGGAACACAAGAAACACAACAGGAAATAACATTTCCGAGTCATACAAAGGCTGGGAAAATGGGAAGATGGCCAAGTCTGAGGTTTTCTAGAACTCTCTCCTGCCTTGCCTTTGGTCAAGAAAAGTAGGACATTTGAACTTGAAGATAAAGGTGGCGGGAAGAGGGATGCTATGACCTTGATGTATACCTAGTGTCCCCTTCATATAAGCAGGACCTGCTAACTTGAAAGATACTACTCAGGCTTGACACCAGATATGGAAAGTTTTCTATGCATCATGGGGGAAGCAGGGAATTTGGCCATGGGCAGGTGAACAAACAGACAAAAGAGGAACCTCAGTCCCTGCCTTCAGGAAGTCCATCATGTAAGGAGAGGTTAAAACCAGTAGGACTGCGATCTTCCTCATAAATCTGAACAAAACCCAACCAACAGCGTGTACAATAAACCCCAGAGACTGGATTGGATCCTATTACTGTGAAATCTCAGTTTAACCAAAGATTCCCAGCCAGTGACGTGGTTACTGTAAGCAGTATTTAAAACAATAAAATCCCCTGTAACAGGAAAAGAATTCAAAGAAGCCCTTGGGGTCCTTGTAAAAGGGTTTGGCCTATATAAACACTTGCTGCTGCGTAAATGGGGTATCCAAGAACACTGAGCAAAAGATCAAGTGAGATGTAACTTTGACAGTTACCAACAGGACCAAAATCAGCAGAAATCCCAGAATGGAAGGCAACACAACCTCAGCTTTTTCTGAAATGTATTCCTTAGGATGTTTCTAGATATTTTACCTAGAGATTGTTTTTTTTTTTAAAAAAAAAGTGTCTGCAGTAGAACTTTTAGTATGTTGTTATTTGGTGTGACTCTCAGAAAGGAATAGAATGCATACACCATTCCTTAAATGCTTTACATTTATTTGAGCAGGAAATATATTTTCTGCAGAGCATTGCCCAGCTCTTGTGATCTTCAGAACACACTAAGGGATAAGGTGTTGGTGATACTGTGAGCTCTTTGAGGAAAGGGTGACTTGTCTTTTTTTTAGTATCATCAATGCCCAAACCAGAGCCCAGCACAGAGTGCTTAGAAAATGTTAGTGGATGGAACTGAACTAAAGTAAGAGGCTGATGTCCTGAGCTTAAGTCACTGATCTATCCTATCCTCAGGCCTGTATAGATGTTCCATGGCCCAGAGAGGGTAGAGAGAAGTTCAATGAGGATGTTTTTCCAGTTTCCAGGCTCCAACTAATCTCAACTTAGAACAATGAGAGTTTTCCAGAAGAAACTTGGGTAGCCCATGTACTTCTCCTATCAGATTTAGATAAAGACAACTTTTCCTTGAGAGATAATTGAGTCAGATTCTTCTGAAATGGCAAAGGCCTATGGATTCTCAGCATTCCAGATGATCAAGCAACTCAAGACTCTTCTGCGGTAGCCGTCACACATGGAAAATGTCGTGTGTCAATTTGATCTGCGATTCACAGATTTTCCAAGCTGATAGCATTTTAGAAAATGTTATAACAGAAATCCTCATGCCAGATATAAATAAATTTCTAATAATCTCCATGAATAAAACTCTATAACACTTTTGCCTCACACTTACATACACTATTAAAATGCCTGAAAATTATAGAAATTATTTTATCGACTACATTAATTTCCTCTTGAAACATCCCAACACATCAACTCAAAATTAAGCATGGGAATTCTGCAGTTGCATTTAAATATGTTAATAATCATAGGTAAACAAACCTACGGCTGAAATTGTCCACAAAGAATGGAGGGCAGCTTGCTGGAGGTTCACCAACACAATGTAGGATAATTATACGCTAAAACACTTAACCTTGGGAACATGCAGAAAATTAACAAAGATCAATTGCTCATAAGAAAAGAAAAAATTTAATCAAATGAGAGAGTTATCTAGCAAATGGTTAGAAAATTGATGGGAATTCTTTTGATAACACCATTTTGATTTGATTAGTTGTACTATTTTTATATCTTTAGTAAACAGAGTTTGATTATACCACTGAGCTCCTTTTCTACAGAAATATTACAAACCCATTAGCGGCTAAGAAGAAAGCGTAGAAGGAGGATTCAAAATACACTTTTGAAATTACAACCTACCCAGCTATTTCCTTCGTATTTTCTAGTTATATTAGTTTTCTAGGGCTGCCGCAACAAGCACTGCAAACTGTGTGGCTTCAACAACAGAAATTTATTTGCTCATGGTTCTGGAGGTCAGGAGTCAGAGATCAAGGTGTCAGCAGTGTTGATTTCTTCTGAGGCCTCTCTCCTTGGCTTATAGATGACCTTCTTCCCTCTGTGTCTTCACATGGTCTTCCCTCTGTACCCACTAGTGTTCAAATCTCCTCTTCTTGTAAGGATCCAGTCATACTGGATTAGGACACACGTATGTATTGAAATACCATGAAACCATAAAAAGAATGAGGCCAGGGAATATGTACATTGAAAATGAAAAGATGTGTGTCCTTTTTAAATCTGGAAAATTAATGGGATATATGCAGTCAGCCCTCTGTATTCATTGGTTCCACCAACCACTGATTGAAAATATTTGGAAAAAAAAACAATAAAAAATGACACTACAATAAAAATAACGCAAATGAAAAACAATGCAATGTGACAACTATTTACATAGCATTTACATTGTATTATGTGTAAGTAACCTAGAGATTATTTAAAGTATACAGGAGGATGTGTGTGGGTCATATGCAAATACTACACCATTTTACATCAGTTGTAATATATTGAGCATCTTTGGATTTTGGTGTGGATGGGGGGAGGGATTCTGGAAACCAATCCCCTGAAGACACAACTATAAATATATAGTTGTCCCTATATAAATAAGAACTATACATATAAAATTTTCTTATTTAATATAAGAATCTAATATAGATGAATGAAAATATGGATAGATTGAGAGGTAATTGATAAGTAGATGATAGAATTATGGAAAGATATTGATCAAATTGTTATCAGTACTTATCTTTGATTGGGTAAGGTTAAAAGTGATTTTTTTGTTTGTTTATTTATCTGTATAACCTAAATTCTTTAAAAATAAATAAATATGTATATTGCTCATATAATAAAGAAATTAAAATTAAAGAAGCAAAATCTCTGCTAATTCTCCCTTCCTCACAGATGTAAGTTCAAGCTTCTTAGCTTGACATCCATAGATGTCCATAGACCCTGGAGACAGACTACCTTTCCAGGTGCACCTCCTGTCACCCCACCCCACCATCCCCACCCCAACTCCATACTCCCTGTTTCCCAGAGTGTTGTACCGTCTCCTCTCTCTGTGCCTTTTGACGTGTTTTTCTTTCCCCACACTCTTGGACTGACAAACTCCTATTCATCCTTTAAAGCTCATATCAAACATCACCTCTTGTGTAAAGTTTTTCGTACCCCTCAAGACATAGCTGCTCCCTCTTCTGGACCCCTCAGTTTTTTGTTTATGCTTCTATCACAGCAAGCAGATTCTTCCATTTCGATTATTTTCTTGTTTCTTTCACTACTCTGGGGAAACTTCAAAGACTATATCAGGATCTGAGGAGTTAATAGCCCATTAGATGCTGATCCCTCTGCTAAGGTAGAATCCTCTCTGTAGAGCAGAGCGGGAGGACCAAGGGAAATCTAAGCCCTGTTACTAAGTGGGACTTTATGGGGTCATCATGTCCTTCCTAGTCTGCACATGTCCAGATTGTGGTCCACAGAGGACTCACTATCCCTGCATCCACCCCAGCTACCTCCACTGGGAGGAGAAAACCAGTGCAGAAAAGCTGCCTCCTCCTGACCTGATGTCTGCCACTGGCTCAGGAACCGATGAGAAGAACCTCCCAGCCGACATCCACACACATCGTCTCACTCCCCTGCCCCCAAATGATGCAGCCTCCCAGGCTGCTAGGAGTCCTGCCCTGACTCCATCCCTTACCCCCTGCCATCCTCTCTGACTTTCACAAACTGATTCTTGCCTCCCAGAATGAAGAAATATTCTCATTGCTTGTTCTTAAAGAGCCACTTGGTTATTTTTTCTTCTTCTTTATACTGAAGCCAACCTTTCCACAGAAATAAATAAAGAAGCTCATCATCTGTGTTAAAGTGTCCATATCCTACAGGTTTGAGGTTTCTCTTCCCACTGCCTCTTCAAGCCTTCTTAAAATGGAAGCGCAAGAAGAGACTTTACTCAATGGAAGCAACACCTGAAACATCACTTCTTCGTACAACCTGTGGATATCAAGAGGCCTGAAAAATCACTAAGTCCATCCCTTGCCATCATGAAAGTGAGAACGACGAGTTTTTCTCTCTGCTGGGGCCGGGCAGCCTTCAGAGGCTTCTTCCATGGTCCCAGCTCTCCTCCAAGGTCAAATTAAGCCAAAGCATCAGGCACATTACTCTAGGGGCTGGTCTGTGAGGAGGCTCACAGGCTGGAAAGCAGCTAGGAACCAAGCAAGACACCCTGATATGAATTGTTTGGGGAGCCACTGGCGGTGGCTCCAGTCATGGGTATGGAACACTGTGGCTGCCTTGCCCCTCTCCAAAGCAAGAAGAGCAAGGAAGGGCCAAACCACTGATTCCCCATCCAACCACATCATCTCCCTCCCCTGTGCCAGAAAACCAGAATTGAAAGATGCTTCTGGAGAATAGATGTGCGGAGAGTGTGTGGGGGTGGGGGTCCCTCCCTACACTGTGTGAGCTGGAGTGTGTGGGTGTGGGGTCTCACACCTAGGCAGGCACCCCCCCCTGCTTGCTTCTCATCTTGTGACCCTCTACTCTCCAAACCTCCTTTAGGACACTTATCAAAGCTTATCCAAACTCACTGCCCACACTCCCAGGGGACCACTCCCCAGGAAATGGGGAGACAGTCACATTGGAACAGCTTTCACTGATCTCGTCTCACTCCCTAGGGGCCTCCTCCCACCCCAGAAAGATCCATCCTCTGGCCCAAGAACACACACACACACACATACATGAAAATGACACTGAGAACAGCAATTGAATCCCAAAGGGAATTGAATGACAGCGAGAAAAAGAATGAAGAAAGCCAGTCTAACGGCAAGCAAAGGAAAAGAATGTATTGAGTGGCTGTGGCAAAGCAGTCTCTATGATAGGCATTTACACACATGTGATTTCACTGAATCCCAACAACAACACTGGTAAGGTATTATTATTCCATGGAGGAACTGAGGATGCTGAGGCTTTAAAAAGTTGCATCTCAAAGTCTGCTTGGCCAATGGCTCTAACGAGAGTGAGTAGGTGGAATCCAAATCCAGGTTTATAGACTCCAAATCTTGTTCTGTTTTCAGCTCCATGTTGCTGTTCAGACCAATTGACCCAAGTAGCCATAATGAAATTATGGTGATGTAGCATATTCCTCGTTGGGATCTAGGACTGAACCAGGCTTGACTCAACTCTAAAATCTATGGGTCTTAGTCGGACCTGACTTCTTGGTAATACATAATATTCAGCTCCACTCTCTTCAACATCTTCTTGTCTGAGGGGAAGGGTAGCCCCCAACCAAGCCCCTTCTGTGGCTCTAAACAACAGACACAAGGGAGTGTTGTTGTGTTTGCTTGTTGTAAGAGAGGGGCCAGGTGGCTGGAAGAAAAGTTTTCTAGGTCCTGGGCTGGAATCCCATGGTGAGCACCAGAAGCAATGTAGAAGGGGCTTCCTTCTGAAACCCCCATCAGCCCAGAGCAGCTTCTTTCAACGTGTATCCAATCACAGCAAAATCATTGAGTGGCTCAAACTCAGCCACTGCTCCGTCACTGAAAAGGACATGTATCAGGAAGCAAAGAGACAGGATATAGCATAGTGAGTAAAATCACGGCTGTGGCATCAGACAGACCAAAGTTCAAATCCCTGTGAATTCAACTCCTTTGTAATCCCAGGAAAATCATTTCACCTCTTTATGCTTTGCTTTCCTTAACTGATAAATGGAAATGTTTATAATACCTCCCTCAGGGGGCGCCAGTGAGACAAGGTGTGAAAAGCATCCAGGGGCACCTGCCCCAGACTACAGGTTCATCCAAGGAGGTTGTTATCTGGATATTGGAGAGATTGAGCCCTGCATTTGAAAGCAAAAAAAAAAAGTTTGGATCCTCTTTGGAAAGCTGTTCACAGCAGCCTTCATTGTCTATAGAAAAATGTAAAAGTGTTCAAATTATTTCTTTATTTCTTCACAAAGAAATGGCAAATTGGAACAACCTACGCCTTATGAATTGCATGACCTTGGACGTTTACATCATTGCCTTAGTCCATTCAGGGTTCTATAGCAGATTACCATTGACTGGATGGCTTCTCAACAACAGAAGTTTATTTCTCACACTTCTGGGGGCTGGGAAGTCCAAGAGTAAGGCACTGGCAGATTTGGTGTCTGGTGAGGGCCCACTTCACAGGTGGTGCCTTCTTGCTGCATCTCACAGCGTAGAAGGGCCAAAGCATCTCCCTGGGGCCTCTTTTATAAAGGTACTAATTCTATTCACAAGGGCAGAGCTCATGATCTAGTCACCTCTCAAAGCCCCCCCCCTCTTAATACCATCACTGCTCAGGTTAGAATTTCAACATACGAATTTGAGGCAGGGACGTAAACACTCAGACCATGGCTGTCATCTTTCTAGTCTCAATTTCCTAATTTGTAAAAACCTCACACAAAAACAAAACCTTACGAGACTCTTCATTAACTTCTCTCATGCCCCACTTCCTCTCCATGGTCCAAGCTGCATCATCATTTACCTAGACAGGTGCTGCCTCATCCCCAAGCACACTGCTGAAGTCAGCTGGCGTTTTGCCGTAGCAAGACTTTCTCCGTGAAAGAAATAGCTTATTGATTTGTATTCTGGAGGAGGCGCCTTATCTGCTTGCCCATTGGTAACGAACGGTCCACAGAGCCACATCAGC
The DNA here is from genome assembly GCA_963575035.1 of Avahi laniger. Taxonomy (NCBI): domain Eukaryota; kingdom Metazoa; phylum Chordata; class Mammalia; order Primates; family Indriidae; genus Avahi; species Avahi laniger. The sequence continues at coordinate 16,002 of CAUYSK010002608.1, read as the reverse complement.
CCACGGGCCTCCCTTGGTGTGGTTTATTATTCATTTTAAATTTTCATATTGTATTTCTTCACTGAGTTAGTTGGTACACTCAGTAAAGTACGTAATGTGCACAATTCTTAAGTGTACAACTTGATAAAATTTTACATATATACACACCTGTATAACCACCATCTGGAAATAGAAATTTTTTAGCACAAATATGGTTCCTTTGTGTCCCCTCCCGGTGAACACCGGCCCCCTCAGAGATAACCATTGTCCGGACTCTGTCATCATAGATTAGTTTTGCCTGTTCTTGAACTTGATCTAAATGAATCCTACACTGTGTGCACTATTGTGCCTGGCTTCTTTCACTCAAGGTTGAGTCTATGATTTTCATCCACGTTATTAGATGTACAATAGTTCATCCTTTCTTAGGGTCCCCAATTTTATTTTCATCTGTCCTGACTCCCTCTTGGCACTCTCTCTGGTCTCTTTCCTTCTCTATGGATATGGCATGCATCCCCCCAGCTAAACACTTTCGCGCATAGTCTACCTTCTTTATGGAATATTCTTCCTTTTCCTCCTCGCCTCGCCCAAATCCGTTTCATCCTTTAGACCTCAGATCCAATCCTCCTGACTCAGGGCTAGCTTTTCCTGACCCCTGCCACCCTTGTCTGAGGATAGGCGAGGTCCCATGTTATATTCCCTGGTTGTCTTCTTCACTGATGGTTCTCAGCCTTCTCCTTGAGACTATTTTATCTCTGAGAGTGGGACCCAGGCACACACTTTGCACTCACCATGACATCCCCAGTGCCCATCATTATAGACACTCAAATGTTTCTTGAATATGTGCATAAACGAGGAAAGCACCCAGCTCAGTGCCTGGCCCACAAAAGCCTCCAGCCACGGTATTCTCTTCCCTCCTCATGCTCTTATGAAGTATGAATATTCCACATTTTGTGTTCTCTGCCTAGGCAATCCCCACTCTTTGCAGGAGGTCCTGGAAGAAATCAAATCACTACTCTTTTCACAATGATTTCTGAAATATTTCCACCAGAGACATTTTTTTGAGGCTGAAGGAAGCTCTGGCTCATGCATCATAATGGACTGTGACATTTCTCTGAGTTTTCTTTATAGCTCTTCCACGAAGAACCCCTTTCAGAACCATTAAGAAGGGTGTGGACAAGGATATATACACAGACGAAAAGAACCAGGAGGAAATATAATAAAATGTTAACACTGGCTTTCTCAGGGTGGTGGAACAGTGTAAGATATTTTTCTCCATACTTTACTATAACTTCTAAATTTTCTATATTGAACATACATTGTGTTCACAAGAACAATAATAATAATAATACAGTCTTATTTTTAAGGAAAGGATACTCTTGGTATGTGGCATATGCAGTAAGTGACACATGAGGAAATCTCAGATTGCATTTTTTCATTGATACACACAGATATAATCCCACAATCTGGGAAAGTGAGCCCTTGTCGGACGCCCGAGTGGAAGGCAGAGGGAATGCAAGTGATTAAGGATCTGGCTCCATCCCGGGCAACGAGATTCCTGCCTGTCTGCAGACTGTGCAGAAAACCTGGGCCCACATGAGCCAGAGATAGTTCCCCTGCTCAGGAAAGCTCCACGGACCTCAGGAAGAAAGTTGCTGATCCTCCAGAGACAGACAGAGGTCTCAGAGTCTCTGCAAATATTTGAGAACAATTTTCCTGGCCTTCACTCTCAGGTTGTTTCATTTTGTTTTGTCTTTGCCAGACTAAACCTCCTCAGGGAGTCAAAGGGTTGTAATGACCCTCATTACTTTCATCTGGGAAGCTCCCAAATTATCTCTTTTAAAACATGCTCCTATGGGCTGAACACAGCATTTGGGTCTGATTTGAGTGTGGGAGGCTGCATTAAAGCCATCACCTCCCTTGTTTTGAACACTGTACACTCATTAATATTAAGACCCAGCTACCATGGAGAGGTTAAGAGCAGAAAGTCTCAAATGAGATTGTCTCCTTCAAATCTCAGCTCTGACATTAGCTGTGTGATGCTGACCTAGCTCTTTGACATCTCTGTGCCTCTACCATATTAAAATGGTGATAATAATAGTACCTGCTCCAGAGGTAGCAAGAAGGATTAACGAGGTTGATCCACATAAAGCACTGAGAACAGCACCCAGCACAGGGAGAGTGCTATATAAATGCTAACTGTTACTATGATTGTGGCCAAAATAGTACTCGTTTTCATCTAGGCTTTTCTGTTTTGTTTTTGTGAGGAGTTTAGCTGCGAAAACTCCCCATTGACTGACAAAGATTAAAGTTAACCCTCCCCCCCCCCGTATCTAAGACTTGCCCATCTAGGAATCGTGCGACTGATTTTTGAACCTTCAGGCGGCAAAATGAATTTGCATTTTTCCCAGAGAAATTCCAGCGGGAAAGCGAGAGACAAAGTGAGAGGGGAGCAGAGAAAGAACAGTGACAGAGAGAGGGGAGAGACAGAAACAGAAACGGAACAGATTGAAACTGCCAGCCTGCATCAGGAATGAGGGCCTCAGAAAAACTGTTCATTTCCCAACTGGGTTTCGTGTTTTGTGGACTTTTTTTCCCCTTTATTCATTTGTGTTCATACTTCCCCCTCTTGTGGCTCATCAGAAAATCACAGGTGCTTCTTGCCTTTCAATGAATTTTAAAACCTGTGAACACTCAAGGCTGGCAGTTCTGGACAAGGCAGCTGGGTCAAACCCTACCTGAAACTTAAGAAGGGGAAGAGACAGAATGGAGAGAGGAGGTGAGTCTATATTGCAACCTTTGCCTGCTCCTTATCCAAGGGTTATGTGATCAGAAAGAACCTTCTCTCTTGTCGTTTAAGGGAAAAGCTCCAGCAACAACCCACAGTGCCGAGTCCCTTCAGGGATATCCCCCAAAAAGCTTTTGTAGGGGATGGATTCATCTAGGGTCAGGTAGTAGGAGAGACAAATGATACAAATAAGGCCAAAAGAGAGCAATGTCCATCATTGCCCACATTCACCTTCCTCTAAGCCAGCTCCATGCCTTTGCTCAGACTGTAACCTACATGAAAAGTGCCCATCCTTCAGGACTAGAATAAATGTCACCCTTTTGTGATGCCTTTTGCCAACCTGTCCCCAGACCCTTACTGCCAGTAGAAGTATCTTCTCTTCTCCCTCTCCACAGCACCTTACCTGTGGCCCTAATGCATCCCTGGTCAGGTTTGCCTTCTTTTGCAATTATAGTGTCCTTGTCATATCATCCCACAAGGTAGAGAAGAGGAAAGGTAAGAGGCTGGGTTTCATACATCTGTCATGACGCAGCCTCCAGCAGAAGGCCTCCAGCACAGGAGGCGCATGGTAACCGTTGGATGAATGCGCGACCTCACGTTATGTGCAATGAACGTCTCCATTGAGTCAAAAATGGGATAGGTGAGGCTGGGTCTGAGCGTAGAACAGTCCCAAAGTGTATCCATTCCTTTCCACAAGGACTTTCCAGACAAAAATGTTCTCTACGTATCCATTTCAAATGTAAAGCCCACCTGCATTTGGAAAGTATTTAAAATGATCTCTGCAACTAATTTCAAAATGTTCAGAAGAAGAAAAAGAAAAAGAGGAAGGAAGGAACGAACGAAGAAGAGAAAAAGGAGAAGGAGAAGGGAAAAAAAGAGGGAGGGAAGAAGAAAAGGATGTAGGGAAGGAGGAGGAAGAGGGGAAGGCGCAAATGTGACATCTGGGAATCTAGCTACAGGGCAGATGAGTATCCATTGGACCTTTCTATTTTTCCGTAGTCTTGATATTTTTCAAATCAAAAAGTTGGGAGAAATGCAAAAAAAAAATGTATTTAAGATGGCTTCCAAGTTTAAAAATAAGGTAAATGCCTGGGTAAGAAATAAAATCAGGACACAAATCGAAATTAGTTTCTCAACCTAGAGGCCACAAATGGGCATTAGGGGTTTCGATGCTCAGGAAAATTTTAAGTACAAGTTTTATGTTAGTGCATTTCTCTAGGGAGAATGTTTTTATCTCTTTCATCAGATTTTCAAGGGGTTTGTAATACCCCATGCCCCCCAAAAATGTTAAAATAGTAACCTAAAGGGAGTCCAAAAGATTGCTTTTACCAGACACATGAGAATCAACAGCCATAGAATGACAGACTGAACTAATCGAATTTCAGAGACAAGAAATGCCTTAGCCAAGACCTCTCCATCCATATGGGGAAACTAAGACCAAAGAGAGGTCAGTGAGTTTGACTCCAACAAATTTAACATGTCTTACTGGCTCATAAATGACAGCCAGGCCCACAATGGTCTCCTTGTGCCATAGGGAATTTTCCCTCCCGAAAAGCCATCCTGAAAAACATCACCAGACAATGGTCATCTTGTCAGCCCTCATGGACAAGAACATGCATCTTTGTTCTGAACCAGATGACTGAATTCTTACAGACCTGATGGCAAAGGAAGCTTTGTCGAGGGGGTTATTGTTGTCTCGGTGGGACCAGGGACACTGTCAGCTGTAGGGTAGAAGGAGCGGGCCACTAACTAAGATTGATGGATGGTGCCAGCCCTGGCAGGCCCAACACAATGTGGGGATGGTCAAGTGGGGGAACAAAATTAGTTTGCAAGATTAGAACGTATTAACACAAGTCAGACAACTGTCATGTCACAGTTCTTCACCGTAATGCTGATTGGCAGGCAAGCATTTCTGATTCTGATGGCCACGGAGGCGAGGCATCTTCAATCTGTCTCGCATGACATCCTGCCGGCTGGCAAATCCCCCCTGCTGGAGAAGTCAGCTTTTCTTAGAAAACTGTGTCCCCTGGGTCTTGTTCGGCAGGCCCCCAGGCCAAAGGTGCATGGCAAGGTGGGAGAGGGCAGGGAGGATGCGGTGGCTGCCAAGAACTTCAACTAAAGAGGAAAGGTAGGCTTTCTGAGCTCAACGCAACAAGTACTTTCTGATCACTCACAGGCCTGCTAACAGGATGAGAATAGCAGAAAGATGCAAGAGATATCCTAAATCATAATCCCTGCCTCAAGGAATGTCCAACCCCACTGACAAGCCTAGACCTACACATGTGGCCAAGTTCAGTAACAATGCAAAGCAGGCCACAAGTGCAGGTCATCAGGGCCATCCCCTGACTGAGCCCCAAGCAGCTGATTCTACCGAATGCCTGCTCATCTCTGCCCCACTCACTCTTCTCTGGACCAAACTGAGATCAGTAGATCAGCATACCAATTTAATTACCCTTCAAGCTAGAAGAGTTTGAAAATCGTCATGACTATTGCTTCTCAGCCTTTTAGCTAAGATCGAGTGTGGAAATAGTCATGACTGGGTTATACTCAAATCTCGGGTGACACTCTTTCTTTTTTGGTTTGCGTTGTTTGATATTTTGAATGTGTGTCTTATAAATTGATTTTATTAAATGTTAATTAAATATAAAAGAATATTTGTAAAAATATATGTTAGTCCAGGTTGTTATACTGCAGTGAAAAACAACCCTAAAATACCAGTGACTTAACACAATAAATGTGGATTTCTCACCTCTGCAAAATCAGCTGCTGGTCCAGACACTTCTCCAGGGTAACTCTTCTCCATGCAATGGCTCAGCCGTCCACGCTGCTTTGATCTTGTGACTCCTCCATCTCAATATGAGGCCATGGAAGAGGAAGAGTTAACCAAAAGGTCACACACCAACTTTCTCATGCTTTGGTTCACAAGTAACACATACACACATGCACACATACACACACATATCAGTTCTGCTTACAGTTCATTGGCTTGAACAAGTTCCATGACCTCGTCTAACTTCAAAGGGGTGGAGACTGGGAAGGAACAGATGGAATGTCTTTGCCACAATATTCGAGCATAGAGCAAACATTCTCATCCTCATCAGAAAGTTTAAGAAAATGAACATTATACGTGCTCTGTGTTCCCTTCTCACATGCCAGTCCTTTTCCTTCTCCCCCAGAGGTAGCTATCTTCCTGACTTTTGTATTTATCACTTTCTTATTTTTCTTTATAATTTCATCACACACTTTTGTATCCCTAGGCAACATATTATTCAGTTTTGCATTTTTCGAACTTCACATAAATTAAATCACACTGATGTATTTTGCAACTTTACTTTTACTCAGCATTGTTTTACTAAGATTCTTTCATTTTTGCTGCACAGCTCTGATTCATTTATTTTTCACTGTTTTATATTCCTTCAAATATTTGAAGGAATATAACAAAATATTTGTCCAATGTACTCTTCAATGGACATTGGCCTGTCTCCAGGTTCAGATATCATAAAGGGTACTGCTATGCACATTCTTATACTTGTTTCCTGATAGACTCGAGCAAAAATTTCTCTACAAAAAAGTTATCTAGGATAGAATATCTGAGAAGCAAGCAGGAATGATAAGCAAAGAAATTGGTAAATATATAAATCTAAACAAATTTTGACCATATAAAACAAAATAATAATGTCTTATAAGTTAAAAAATAAACAAGAATAAATATATCAAAACAGTAACAATTCTTGGGCAAGAATTGATTGAAGATAAAATATTCTAAGGTCCTTGTAACATTTGGAAAAGTGATAAATATATTATTTACCTTTTGACTTTGACAAGTTAATCATTCACGATGCATTTCCAGGGTAACCACCAAAATAACAGAAGTAAGTAAGGATAAAAAATGCAATAATAGAAAAAATATGTAGTTTAAAAATAGTAAAGAAGGAAAACAGAAGAAAAAAGAAAGGGTAAGAAACACAGAAAGTCCAAAGTATGGTGGTAGAAATGGTTACATTAAATGTTAATAGAACAAGCTTATTTAATGGTAAATATTGTCGGACTGATTTTTTAAAAAAAAAGTCATCCATCTGTGACCAGGAGGGGCCTCCAACAGCAGCACAAGGACCACAGGCAGGGTTCTCAGGAACTGAGTTGTGACCCACACGGGATATCTGCCCACGAGGTGTGTGATCAAGGCTCCCAGAACTTGTTATTAATGCTACATTTATTTCTTGAAATAAATAGGGATCTTTTCATGTTTGTTCCTGGACTGGAATAGTTTGAACATTATTGGATTTACTTTTTCTTCAATTGTTAGCTCCAACCCAGCTCCAAACTATCTGTTTTGGTTGTGATTTATAAAGTCTTCTCAGGAATGTACTAAAGGAAAACTATGCCCAAAAGAACTAAAATATATGTTTAAATGGAAGTTGGAGCTAAGTAGATTTGCTGTTGAACTGGCTATGGGTTGTAAGAAAAAGGAAGAGTTGGAGGTATTAATCCAAGACTTTTGGTCTGAGCGACTGAAAGGAGGGAATTATCACCATCTGAGATGAAGATGACTACCGGAGCACAGGATGGAACTGTCCTAGAGATGGAAAAGCATCCCGGCCATCTGATGTAAAGGACTTCCATCATATGAAAAACATCTATATATAAGTCCTTAGTGAAGAATTTTGGAATAATGAAAATGCTAACACTGAAAATCCAGATTATTCCTTTTGAAGAAGACCTTAAGGTTGATCAGTTATGCAGAAGAAGTTTGATGATTAGTAAAATTTTATGCATATAGTCCAACGATTTGATTCTGGGGGATTTGAGAATAACCTGGCCCAAAGACGTGTGTGGGATAACCCCAGGGAACACCATTTAACTATGCCACAATGTGAACAGTGCCCCCCTGGGAACTGTGCAACACAGCAGCCTTGACCTGACCAATCGAATCCTATTTAGGAGAGTCACAGAGACAGAGAAGTGTGAGACTGCGCAGGAAGTACCTGTAATGAAAAGATTCCTTGGTGAAAAGTGAACTGTCCTGTATTGAGATCTGCCATGGGATGAAGTCTGCTGTTGGCTTAGAAGGCGGGCCTCGTGGATAATGTGGAAAAGTTGTTTCTTAATTTCTGAAAAACCGTAAATGTTAGATTTATGGACAAAACTTTAATTCCCATGGAGCTGAGCAACAAAGACTTGAACGAAAGAGTCAGACAGAAGGATGTCATGTAGGAAGCTGCTCAGAAAATGATCTCATTTATCCAATGCAAACCAGTTTCTTCACACAGCATGGTCCTCCTCACCACTGCTATTGAAGAAATTCCCATAAGAGTCTTTGAAGAAAAAGAAACAAAATCCAAAAGACACTAGAGATTCCAATCAACCATGGATGGAGAAAAAAAAGCACCATATCACTGCCAAGGAAGGAATAAAGGCCTCCAGAAAATGGAGAAGTTGAAAGCATTACACTGAAAAAGCCTAAAGATTTTGGGAGACCGTGGCCATTTGATTTCAGATTAGAAAAAGAGGCCGAGTACGGTGGCTCACACCTGTAATCCTAGCACTCTGGGAGGCCGAGGCAGGCAGATTGCTTGAGCTCAGGAGTTCAAGACCAGCCTGAGCAAGAGTGAGACCCCCATGTCTACTAAAAATAGAAAGAAATTAATCGGACAACTAAAAATACATAGAAAAAATTAGCCGGGCATGGTGGCACATGCCTGTAGTCCCAGCTACTGGGAAGGCTGAGGCAGAAGGATTGCTTGAGCCCAGGAGTTTGAGGTTGCTGTGAGCTAGGATGATGCCATGGCACTCACTCTAGCCCGGGGAACACAGTGAGACTCTGTCTCAAAAAAAAAAAAAAGAAAAAGAGATATTAGTGCCTCAAAAGGTGGCTCAGAATAAGTCATGAAGTCTCATAATTGTGACTACTTGAATATTTAAAAGGCTACTTTAATATATAATAGACAAAGATTTAATCAAAGTGCTCATTCCAAAAGGATAACTGAGTATTCTGAATGTTTGAGCACCTGGAAGGGGAAAAGTATTACTGTATTGATAAAATAATAACTGTTAATGAAATATATATATACCTTTGAAAACAAAATTGTTGACATACTGAGTAGAATATCACTGTTTCACAAGCAGTGACTGCTGGTTAATTGGGATATTTTATCATAAGGAATTCAAATTCAAATGAATGTAAAAATGTGAAAATTGCAGATTACCCTGTATTTCTTTGTATGAATAACAGATGTTACATTTTCTGTATCAATTTGAAGTTGGTAATGTAGGTATTTAGTGTAATTCTTACTTTCAAATAGCATTTTTTTCAAGAAACTAAAGCTGTAAAAACTGCCATAGTGTATAGGCTGTCATATGTAGTCATGTGAAATTTCAGCTTTCATGACCACTGTTAAGAAGGATTAGGTTAAGGTTACAGCACTATTACAAAAATGCTGTCACTGACTCAGTGAAATATAACACAGACAAACTCTGAATAATCAGGTAACTTGGCCAATTCTGGTGTGAACAACAAATAGCTTGGAGTTCAAGGTACTTAATTTATTGATACCATAGCAACTCCTTTCTCTGAAACTTTGCTTCTTCTGAGTGGCTGAAGACAAACACTCCTTATAGGTCAAGGTATGGTTGATATCTCAAGTCATTTGTTTCAAAATATTATCTGATATTTTAGAGATGATCACTTCTGCCATCCCGATTTTCAGATTCTTGAATCTAATTGTTTCTAACATGAAAAGAATTGATGATCCTTCATTGATCAAAGATCATATCTATTTAAAGGGAACAGTCTGAGTCCATTCCATTATCGTCACCTAAAAGATGTCAACTGTATTTTTATTATGTGTTAAAAGATGATTTAACAGCAAGAAAGGATTTTCCGATCACATTAGTTCTTTTATAGTCAATAAATATCTGAATTTTGATATTAATGGAAAGGCGACTTCTGCTTTTGTCCAAGATGTAGTAACAGAGACTGTAGTAATTGATTCTTATCTGAAGCAATTAAAAATTGAGCAAAATATATGAACCAAAAAAATATACAAATCAATTGTTTTCAGACACTGGACATCAATCAATGTGGAGCAGCGAGTTCTCTGAGAGAGGAGAAACAAATGAAAGGAGACCTTTCGTTGTCCCATGTTACTACCTGATGAGCATTTCCAGGCCACAAATGCAGGGAGGTGGAACGTAGGCAGAGCCTGGTAGTCTCCCTGAACTGAGAGGATGGAGTTGGGAGTCTGAGAAGCCAAGGCAGCTAGAATTCACTGGGCAAATTACAAGGGAAGAGAGCTCTGAAGATCAGGAGGTCTCTCTCAAGTTTTCAGTTGCATAGCAATCAATGTGGGCATATGCAGAAACTACCTAAGGAGAGGGGAATAACTACTTAAAAGGATTAAAGTAAATAATACCCAGTGCTCACACAGGGCCAGAAATATTCTGTGTTTCTACCAGCCAGAATGAAAAAATCTTATAATTCATAAGACACCAACTGTAGAATGTTAAGAAAATCATTGTCTTAGTAGTGGGAAAAATCTATCACAAAATAAAGGTTACTCTGATTCTCCCTAACAAAGAGTATAAGCAATTGTTTGAAAGCCCAAACTTTTACCAAGTAACTTAATTGCATTCTAGCACAAAGTTCAAAAATATTTATAGGAACAAAAAAATATCCAGTACCCTAAAAGTAAAATTCACAATGTCTTGCATCCAAACAACAATAATTAGGCATGCAAAGAAGCATGAAACTAGAATCCATGATGAGAAAAATCAATCTATAGAAAGTGATCCTAAAATGACACCGATGATAGAATTGGTATAGGATATCAAAATAGTTACTATAAATATATTCTATATGTAGAGCATGTTAAGAAGGCGGAGGAAAGATAGAGCATGTGAAGACATAACAGATATTTTTAAAAGACCTCAATTGAGCATTTAAGAAGAAAAATTACAAAGTCTAAGACAAGAATATATTAAATGGCACTAACAGCAGATTGGATATTGCAGTAGAAAGTTTTACTTAACTTTGAGACATAGCAATAGAAACTATCCAAAACAATACACAAATTTTAACAAAAACTCAGAAAAAAATGAATGCAGTATGTGTGAGCTATGGGAAATTTTCAAGCTGTTCAACATGTATGTGATTGGAGTTCTTGAATGAGAGGAAAGTGAATGGCTCGGAAAAAGTATTTTAAGAAACAATGACCAAAATCTTTCCAAATTTGGTGAAAACAATAAACACATCTAAGAAGCTGAAAAAACTCAACTAGCAATAATCATGAAAAAAAGTACATCAGGGCATATCATAATCTAATTGCTTAAGATAAACAATAAAGAGAAAATTTTAAAAACTGCTAGAGATAAAAGACACATTATATGGAGAAGCAAAGATAAGAATGATAGCAAACTTCCCAACAGAAACAAGGCAATCCAGAAGACAGGAAGTAAAATTGGGGCTAGAGGGAGGGTGACAAAAAAACCTGTTAACCAAGAATTCTATATCTTACAAGAAATACTTTTTAAAACATACAAAGGCTGAACGAATTCAATAGTGGTAGATGTATGCTATAAGAAATGTTAAAAGAAGTTCTTCAGATGGTAGAAAATGATACTAGCTATAAATCTGAATTTGCACAAAGAAATGAAAATTACAGGCAACAGCATCCATTTTCTCCTTCACTGGTTGATAGAAACCCTGATGTAGCATGAAGCCCATTATTCTGAGTGTCTTCCCATCATCTACTCTTTGAACCAATCATGAAATCTTTCTTCCCTAAATTTACTTGAAAAAATTGTGTGAAGTGTTGGGAGGCTGGATTGGATGTTAAAATTGGGACTTTTGGAATATATTGAGAAAACTATACCTTTCTTCTGAGATCTATTTCACTTTATGATGGAAACAGTGTTCAAACTTCCATTTTTCTGTGTGTACTCGACGAGCATCCCATTGCTCACTAATCTTGGATACAGCTATAATAGTATGCTCTTACAACACAAGCACGTGCATAATAAGATAGCTTCTAATTTGGACATGGAATTTTATATAATCTGTGGCAGCAGCCCAAGTTCATAGGAAAAATATTTGCCTTGCTTCTGGCCCTCGCTTCTACCCATTTAAGAAAAGTTCTCCCTGGCTTTCTTGGTTCACTCTCAGTAAAATTTAGTGACTCATTCTTCACAGGTGATGGACATAACCCAGGAAGCCTCTATTTCGTTAACTATATGCAACAAACAATAAGTGATCTGAAAATTTCTAATGGACCCCTATGAAAGCCAGTGCAGTTCCTAAGGTATCTGGAAATGTTTTCATTCTAGTGTGTTTCTCTGCCATTCAAATCTTGAATAATGTGCAAAGTGGCTTTTTGAGATCACGTCATGTCATCCACTGATTAAATTCCATCCCTGATTGAAGATAAACACAAGCATGACATGTCCCTTCAACTTGTCATTTAAAATGTGGATCAAGAACTGATCTGGAGAATGCAAGATGCCTCCATTACTTCCTATGGAACATCTGGAGTATATGAAATCCATTTCTGCCTTTGTCTATATCAATGCTTCCTTGATGACTGTTATTTACATTTCTTCTTCGACACACTCCCTGTGAATGACTGTGGCATCTCTTGCTGAAGCTGAACTCAACTCTGAACTTTCTTTTTAAAATATATGCATCCAGAATAGAGGCCGAACAGGGGCTTCCCTCTATTCCTACGAGGCCTTGAAAAAAAATCTGCCTCTTACCTAGCTAGTTCCTGGTTTAGTCTCATTAATGAGCAATGATCAGTATTCTTCATTATGATACTTGCCCTGCATATTCCAAAATTCGATATCATTGATATAAAAACTGTGAAGTATCATACTTCTACTCTTACTTGTAAAAAAGTCAAGAAATTATCTGAACAGATTATGTGGATCTTCCCCTGGTCCTATGGAAATATCTGAACTAATGCATAAATCATCCTACTTGATTTGAGTCCTGATGGTACCTCTTTGATAAAAAGTTGGCAAGATGATGCTTTTGGCCTTATTTGGGGGTGATACAAAGTAAAACTGTGATGCTCTCTCTTTTATTCTTAATAACATAAATGTACCTAGAAATGCTTGTCTACAGGCTTAAAAATATCAAACTGAGCTTTGAAAGACATCAGATGATATTTCATTGAAGAAAAGTAGTTTTAATGTCTTTTATCCCTCTTCTATTAGTGTTAGAGTATCTCATCCCCTTAACAATTATATACAAATGTGTGATGTTTTTCTTTTCCTCTGAATCAAAGGGACAAACCTTGTATTTACCATAAGACTCTAGATCGGACTCCACCCATTTATGGACAAATAACTTTAGAACGTGTACAACAAATTGCTCTGTTCTTGGCATCATTCTATAAAGTTCTTTATTTAACCTATTTTATTCCCTTCTCCAAAAGCACAAATAATATTCCCTAAGGATAAAACTAATTCTTGGGAAGATTAGTTTCTCTTCACATCTAAGAAGCGTTTTGAGACTTCAACCCTGTATTCTGGTGGATCAAGTCAGAACTTGAGCAAATATATGTCCGTGGTCTCAGGCCCAGTGGACTTTGTTCCTATGAGTACCTTCAGAAACTTCTAGCCTGAGAGAACCACAAAACTCCTGAAAATTTTCATTTAGACAAAAGATTTCATGCATTTTTAAGTTTCAGATGAATTTTACTATGATGACTGGAAAAAAATATTGCTAAAATATAAGGATACAGAAAGATTAAAAAAAGAAAAAGAAGACAAAATAAAAACACATTTACTTTAAAATGCCTACCATACAAAAGGAATAATAAGGATTTTTTAAAGAAATATGAAATTAACATATAATAGAGAGAATATATAAAAACATGAATTAGTTCTTTAAATAAGCTAATTTACAAACTTCTGGATAACTTGATCAATACAAAAGATAAAAGCCCCAAAATACTAGAAATGAATAATGGGACATAATTCTTTCTGATTCAGTAAAATTTAATAGGTAATAAGGGGATATCCTGAAATTTTTAACCCAATAAATAATTGAAACATGAATTACAAAATCTTCCCAAACTGCAATTTACTAAAATTGACTCTAAGGGAAAAAAAAGATAAATAGTCCAATAATCTCTAAATAAATTGAATTGATACTTTAAAAATCTTCCCCTGAAAACTAGTAGATTATCTTACTGATAAATTTCACTGATTATTCAAAATATTCCTACCTTACAAATCATTCCAGAAAGAAACTTATATAACTTTTATTAAGAAGATAGCATAACTTTGACAACAAAACCCAACACGGATAAAACAAGGAAGAGATTTAATTGATGACTAAGAGACTGCAGGGTTCTTCTGCCTAGGTACATCCTTCATAGTAAGTATATTTGTACCCAAAGAACACATATAAAGACTGTAGAATACATTCTACAGTCTTAGAATACATTCTACAGTCTGTAGAATACATTCTACAATTTACACGTTATCATTGTTATATATCTTAATTTAAGTTTATTATTCTTAATCTGCAAAACACTCTTATTACTGATTTATGCAATGTACCACTTGCTTTATTTTTCATTCCTTCTTGCATCTCGGACTTTCCTTCTAGGATCACATTTCTTCTGCTTAAAGTATGTTCTTTAAACTTTTCTTTAGTAAGAGTTATTTGATGACAAATTCTCTTAGTTATTGTTTATATAAAAGAGCCATTATCCTTTTAATCTTGAAAAATATTTCCAAATAAACAGTTATTTTCTCTCAGTATGTCCAATGTCCCCTCCCCAAAGATGTCCACACTCTAATGTCTGCAACCTGTGAATAGGTTACAAGACATGACAAAAGGAAATTTGCAGATGTAATTAAGGTTATTGGCCTTTAAAGAGCAAGAATATCTTGGGGTATCCAGGTGGGTCCAATCTAATCACAGGACCTTTTAAAAGCAGAGGACTTTCTCTGCCTTCAGTCAGAGATTATGCAGCAGAACAGAATTCCCAAAGATTCCCAGTGTGAGGAGAGTTTGAGGTTCTGTTGCCAACTGTGACATAGAGGGGCCCATGTGCAAAGACTAGAGAGAGGTCTCTAGGATCTGAGAGCTGCCCCCAGCTGCCAAGCAGCAAAGAAATAGCAACTTTGGTCCTACAGCTGCAAGGAATTGGAGATGGTGCCAACAACCACAATGAGCTTGGAAATGGATTTTTACCAGAGCCTCCCAGTAAGAGTTCAGCTGGCTGACAGCTGGATTTCAGCTTTGTGAAACTCAGAGCAGAGAAACCAGCTGAGCCCAATTGCACTTCTGACCCACAGAACCATGAGATGATACATTTGTGTTGTATTAAGCTGCTAAATTTGTGGTAATTTGCTATGACAGCAATAGAAAACTAATACACAGTACATTGACAATAGCATTACAATTACAGCTTTCATTTTTGCTGTTGAGAAACCAGCTGCTTTTCTAAGTGTCATTCCTTTTAAAGTAATCTGTTTTTTTTTTCTTCTGTCTACCTTTAAGATCTTGTCTTTGTCTTTGATGTTCTGCAGTTTCATTTCTATATATCTGTGTGTGGATTTCTTTTTATTTATCCTGCTGGGAAATCATAGAGTTTCCTAATGGAGGAACAATATCTTTCACCAGTATTGGAAATTTTGAACCCTTACTCCTTCAAATGTGATCTCCACCTAATTCTCTCTTTTATCCTCTTCTGGAATTCCAGTTTAATATATGTTGAATCTATTGACTCTACATTCAATTTTTCTTAACTTTTCTTCCATTTTGCCCATCAAAGACTATCAACTGTATGCTTTTTTCAGATATATCTTCCAGTTCATCAGTTCACTATTCTGCTGTTTCTAATCTGCTTTTAAAGCCATTTATTGAATTCTTGTTTCAATTATTTTATTTTTTATTAATTTTAGAAGTTCTATTGTTTCCATTTTAATCCATCTGGTCATTTTTAATAGTCTCATTCTTTTCAAATATTGTGACTCTTCTTTTTATTTTTCTAAAAATTAAATATTTTATCTGATAAGCTAGATATCTATATTCAGTATAGGTCTAGTTCTTCTCATTTTTTCTTCTGACTCTTTCTCTGAGTGCTATATTTTCTTTTGTTTCTCATGGGTTTTTTGGACTGTGTTCATATGTCTTGGAACTTTATCTGTGGCAATGCTTGGAGGTCTTTGAAATTGTTTCTTCCAGAGAGAATTGTGCCTTCATCTGATTAAAGGACCACTTTAAT
>CAUYSK010002607.1:0-39772 GCA_963575035.1 Avahi laniger | reverse complement strand
GGCTTATTGACCTTTGCAACATTTGGGGAGCTGGACGTAGGCTTGTGGAAAGTTCAAATTTTACTTTGACATTTTGGTCTTTTTAAAAAAAATTTTTAACAGTTTTTAATTGATCCTTCCTCATTTATTTAAAACACATTTATAGTGCTTTTAAAAAGGATTTTCCCAATAACTTTAATTTTTCTTCTGCAGTCCTTTCAATTATTTTTACGTATTTGTATTTCTTATAGTTGTTTTAAAAGAACTCAGTTGACTTTGTGCTCATATTATCTTCAGTTTCAAATTACCTTAAAGATAGATTAATGATGACAAATAACGATGCATGATTATAGCAATTGCTTAAGGATGCTTAGAGTTCTGTTTGAAATTTTACTAGTGGTCTGAGGGGTGAAGATGAGGGTAAGGGGTAGTGAACTTCTATAGTGAACTTCATGGAAGAGGATAATGGAGTCAAATTTCCCTAAAAAGGCAGTCCAAAATTTCTCTCCTGCAATTTGATGGAAGAAAAAAAAGATTAATTGGGATTATACACACTTGAAGGAGAATATGCAGTGTTTTTTGTTTCTAGCACTTGTCTAAATAGAGCAAAATTATAAAGTAATAATAAATCGGTAAGATTACTAAATAATATACCCAGTAGGAATATAGTAGGACTTCTTGTTAGGTTTTTTTTTGTGTGTGTTTTTTTTGTTTGTTTTTGTATTTGGGTTTTTTTTAAATTTTTTAAAAGAGTTTGGATGTCGCTTTGTTGCCCAGACTGGAGTACAGTGGCGCAGTCAGAGCATACTGTAATCCTGAACTCCTGGGCTCAAGTGATCTTCCTGCCTCCGCCTCTCGAGTAGTAGCTAGGACTGCAAGTGTACGCCACCACGCCCAGCTAATTTTTAAATTTTTTTGGAGACAAGGTCTTGCTATGTTGCCCAGGCTGGTCTTGAATTCCTGGCCTCCAGTGGTCCTCCCACCTCAGCTACCCAAAGTGCTGGGTTTACTGGCGTGAGCCATCACACCTGGCCTTAGATTTTAATTGGTAAAAAGTCACTGGAGGCTGACTTTTGATCGTAGATTGCTACTGTTCCTTTCATTAAAGCTGAGATTTTGGTCAAAGGTTGTGTTGCTTTTTGTTTGTCATCATGAAAAATACATGAAATGCCTTCTATAATAGAATGCAAAGCAAACTCTTACTCAGATTCGTAAGAAAAAAATTATGTCAGTATTATGAAGCATAATAAGATGTCATGATTTTACTTCTGTCATATAGTCTACCTACATACCATGCTTAAAATTCTATTTTAGTACTTGAATGCAGATCAAAACCAAATATTGCCTTAATTTTTGAAAGTAAGATAAGCAAATGTAGTGAATAAATTGATTCACTTTGTGGAATTTAGAGAACTTTAGTCAAACGAATGCTGTAAAGCCATTTCTTATTCAACAAATCCCCAGTGTACTTCCCATGTGCCAGGTGGTATTGTAGACCAGCTTTCTGGAAATCATAGTCTGCTACAGCTCTTTCTTTACTTCCTACAGATAATCAATGATATACTCCTTATCCCTTTTATTCCACAAACAGCTATTGTAACCATCTTTTTTGATCTTTCTCTTAATGATGTAATAATCTCAGTTTTGCCACACATTCTCTCTTGCCTGCACTATTTTAACAACTTTCAAGTAGTCTTCTACTTAATAGCCTAATTCACCCTGATGCCAGGATGATATTTGGAAAACATAAATCTGATCTTGGTTCTTACCTGCTTGATGTGCTTCAGTCTTCCTCATTACATACCATATTCTTTAGTATACTGTAAAAGATTCTTCACAATTTTTTCCTATTCATTTTTGTACCTTTACCTCACACTCTAAATAACTTTGCAGATTACTTGCAGTTTCTTGAATGTCTCACATTGTTCTACTTTTTCATGCCTTTAAATATACTTTTCTCTATATAGGATATTTTGAATGTTTTAAAAAAATAAATTTGTGATTAAAATAATGAGAATGCTACTACCAAGAAAAGCGGCGATAGTATTATTAGGTCATTAACTGGAAATGTCTGATTTTGAATTGAAAGTTTAATTTATTACATCTCAAACAAGAAGCAGTACAATTAATCAAAGTATGAGCCTAAACTATCAACATAGTTTTGCCATCTTTAATGGTAGATTGTCTATGCCAGCAGCGAGTGGCGATGAAATCACGAAAGGCATTTTCCACAGCTTGTTGAGAATTGAATAAGTTTCCTTTCAAGAAGTGGTCCAAAGCCTGGAAGAAGTGTTGGTCAGTTGGTGCAAGGTCTGGTGAATATGGTGGATGACAGAACGATTCCAAGTCCGGTCTCTCTGTAGTTTGAGAAGCGTTGTTTTTTGCAACATGTGGTCTTGCAAGAGGATTGGCCTATCTCTGTTGACCCGTCTCGGCTGCTTAATCGCAAGCATCCTCATCATTTCATCCAATTGAGTGCAGTAGACATCCACTGTAACGGATTGACCAGGTCTCATGAAGCTGTAGAGGATAATACCAGTGCTGGACCACCAAATAGGCCCCATTAGCTTTTTTGGATGAACTATTTGGTTTTGGACTGTGTTTCAGCACTTCATCTTTATCTAACCATTGTGCCTAATACTTGTGATTGCCAAAAAGAATCCATTTTTCATCACACATAACAATACAGTGTAGAAATGTTTTGCCTTTGTGTCACGACAGCAAAGAAAGGCAAGCTTCTGATGCTCATTTAATTTATGCTATATACATCTATCCAGGTGCTTTACTTTGCCTGATCGTTTCAGATGGTCCAATATTATTGGAATAGTAACATCAAACCTTGCTGCCAATTCATGTGTAGGTTGAGATGGATTCGCTTCCACTATGGCTTTCAGCTCATCATAATCAAACCTTGGTCTCAGGTCGCCCACATGGCTCATTTTCAAAATTAAAATCACCAGAATGGAATTTCTGGAATCATCCATGTACAATGCACTCATTAGCCACATAAACACTTTGCTGATACTTCAAGCTGTCTATGCAGCATTGGTTCCATGGTGGAACTTACACTCAAAAATAACACAAATTTTTGACTTACCCATGGTTTCACAAAAATTGCTCTAAAAAAATTTTAAAGATAATCACAAGCCAAAGATCATGCATTTGAAAGACTGAGGAGGATGTACTTTCACAATAAAAATAACGTAAGAAGAGTCAAAGTGAAAATGTCAGTGATGTCAGCTGTCAAACTTAGTACTTAAAGAAATCCAACATATCATAGTTAATGACCTATTAGGTAGCATATAGATTTTACCATGTGTCAGGCACTGAGTTCACCCTCATTTACTCATTTAGTCTTTGCACCAATCCATAAGATGAGAAAACTGAGTCACAGGAAGTATATATAACATGTCCAAGGTCATACAGCTAGAAAGTGGGTGACTTGCCAGGTCATGAATCCAGGCATTTGACTCTAGAGTCTGTGCTTTAAGCTACTACATTTTACCTCTTCTTGCATAAGACTGTGCAAGCATCACTCCGTCTGGGTTCTTTTCAGACTCTACTTCTCCATCTCTCAGGAAAAACAGACTGCTCCTTTGTTTGAATGTCAGCTTATTAACAGTATAACACTTAGGACATGTTACAGTCTTCTGTCTTGCTTCCCAAGGACAGGAATACTGTGTCTTTGTATCTCATCGCCACTGTGTATCTAACTGGTTGGCATGTCCTTTAATTGCAAGGCAAATGGATAAATGAATGCTTGAATCACTGAATTTTAGAGGTGTAGTGAACCTTAAAGATCATCCAATTTAACCTTATTTTATAGATGAAGAAGCTGAGATTAAGTGTATGTGATGAGAATACTAGATTTTAATGTGGATAATTTACCAAAGTTAAGTTTTGTTAGTCAGTGCTTGGTAACCAATCTAATTTGCTTCAAAGCTCAATTTGAAGAACTGGTTTTATAGTTAGTTAATTGGGGAACATTTTAGGTAGTGTTGGCAGAGTCTGGTTTAAGATAACAGCATTTAACATTCTGTTAATATTGTGATCATTTATATGTTACATTTATTGTCAGTATGAAGCAAAAAACTTGTCCTGAATCATATTTGCCTTTGTAGGTCCTCTGAGTACTTCGTAATATCAGATATAAAGGTCTTTTTTTTAAGAATTAGATTGGAAGGTCATAAAGAATTCTAATATGAAATCTTAGTAAAACTATGTCCTGCAAAACATTGAGTTATTTTGCAAGTATTTGTTTCCTATTTTATGTTAAAAACTAGAAAATGTGACAAAAATATTGGTAAGTTTTGAACTTGGGAGATGATATATGTTAATAACATTCTTTTTACTTTTATGTATATTAAAAAATTTTATAATAAGGTTTGGAAATTCTAATCTCTATGTTGACTATATAAAATGGGAATGTTTATTTCTTAATATAAGTATTCATAGGAGACTCTATCCTTTTCAATTTCTTTGTGAACTTATGCTACTGCAGCAGAGTAAACAAGTAATTCATGTATTTATATTGACTTCATACAGATAAGATTAATTATTTTTTCTAATTGGTTTTAGGTGATGTTTTTAGCTGAAGATCAGTGATAGGAAACTCTTAACGTATTATGTTTTTAGCTTCCTGGGACAAAGTCACAGATTAGCTTACTTTTAGTTTTATATAACAAAATAACATAGTGTTAGTCACCAATGTATATTACATTTGCTTTGCAATTGAAGTTTTGTGTTATTACTTCAGAAGAACAAATTCTTTCACAAGATTGCAGACAGAGGTTACTTTGAATGGTAGGTGGGGACCAGAGGTAAATGTTAATTATCACCAGCTTCCTACTTGTTTGTTGGATGGGCACACACATATTCTTTATAAATGAATGATTTAATTTAATAAAGAGTTTTGTGTAGAACAAAGTTCTAACATGTATTTAACACTTTTCAGTACTTAAAACTCTAATTGTTGGGAAGTGGACATAAGAGATATGATTTATCAGTGTTAAGAACTTGAATTACAGTTTATAGGGTTAATTCTAGTATCCGTTCTTATTTTAAGGGTTCTGATGACTGTCTTGTAAAAATCTGGGCAACAGACGATGGGAGATTATTAGCTACTTTAAGAGGACATGCTGCTGAAATATCAGACATGGCTGTAAACTATGAGAATACCATGATAGCAGCTGGAAGTTGTGATAAAATGATCCGAGTCTGGTGTCTTCGAACTTGTGCACCTTTGGCTGTTCTTCAGGGCCACAGTGCGTCTATTACATCATTACAGGTAATTGTTTTAATCCTTATAAAATTATTTTTGGTTATAATTTAAAGTAAATTTTATAAAGTCACTTTTGGTTATAATTTAAATTTTAAGAAGTCATTTTTTATAATCCAATATATAAGGTCAATTAAAACAAAGACATATTCCTGCTTTCTTTATAAATATATGGACTTTAAATACATGGTAGTAATGACCTTGGTCAATTCTGGGTGTTTTCTAACTGTTAGTTGCTATTAGTATAGCAAAAAGTGGATTTTATTATTTGGACTGTGTCATTCTTTCTGTAAAGATTTTTTTCCCCTGTGATTGTTTTTCAGTTCTCACCATTGTGCAGTGGCTCAAAGAGATATCTGTCTTCTACTGGGGCAGATGGCACTATTTGTTTTTGGCTCTGGGATGCTGGAACCCTTAAAATAAAGTCAGTTGCTATTTTATTTCATAGAATAAATGTGTTTAATGGTTGACATGGCAAAAGTATAAAGTAGTCAACAGTAGGAATAAATTTACTGTTTCTCCTTGAGTAAACAGTAGAAATTCTTTTTTGGCTCTTTACTGACCTCTTTTATTTTTAGACCTCCTCCTTTTTTATGCTTGAAAGAAAAGTTTTCTGGTGTTAACATGTGTTTCTTTTTTCTCTTATCTTTGTCTTAGTCCTATCTCTTTCCTTCAGAATATGCCTGATTTATTACCACTCATTTCTGTCTGCTGCATAGTTTTGTCTCACTAGCT
This sequence comes from Avahi laniger, assembly GCA_963575035.1. Classification (NCBI taxonomy): domain Eukaryota; kingdom Metazoa; phylum Chordata; class Mammalia; order Primates; family Indriidae; genus Avahi; species Avahi laniger. The sequence goes on along the minus strand of CAUYSK010002607.1, from coordinate 33,780 downwards.
CCTTTTGGTGCCGAGAACATAATCGTAAGAGATCCTAACGCTATTCTTTAGAATAATTTTAATCTTTTACATTATTCAATTTATATACTTTAGATATTCTTGTAGATCCAGGGAAACTTAGGAAAACAGAATGATGAAAGTTTCACTAAACTACACCAAGATACATAGATGTATCATCCCCTCACCTTCCCATAATAGCATTTTGCAATTGTGCTTTCACCTATATTGATATCTTGGTTAATCAAAACAAGTTGGCTGGAGAGTATTATCTTTTGATTAAGGACACCGAGGTAATGAAAAGCTAAATGGCTTTCCCATAGTTAAAATAATTTTTTAAAAAAATTGACAAGGCCAGGACTAGAGCACTTCCCTGCCTTTTTGATCCTGCACTTTCTACATTTTGTCTTTTGAGTGGATGTAGTGGGGAGAGGAAGTACTGTACTTGCCCCATAGGCAGTCTTTGAATAGAGAAGTAGTGTACCCAGTGATCGCAGTGTTGAAATGGCTATTTCCACCACTCTAAGGGTAGAAAGTCATTCAGATCATAACATATATCTCAATAATTGTCTCTGACTTCCATTTATAAATTATCAACCCAGGTTGAGTTATTTAATAAAATAATTTATGTATGCCTTTGTTATTTTAAAATAATAACATTTAGATAATTGTTTCTAATGGTAGGCATGCTTCTTAAACTTCTGTGTATGAACATTCCTGTAGAGTGGTTCTTATGGCAGGGCATTAAGGGGTCATGGCTTAAGTAATGTAATGAAACTATCCTTCATTTGAAAATAATATTTTTAAAAAAGATTGTGATCAAAAACATTCTTTGGGCAAAGTAAGTTGATTTTACTTCAGTTGCATTCTTAATGTTTAAAGGCTTTCTGTAGATACTTAAATAAAAGTTGAAATATTTTACTGATGTGTATAGACAATAGCAATAGTTAATTGTTAGTTATTGCTTTCCTTTGCATATTTTTACTTCCTGTGGACCTAATTGGGATAACTTTATCCTTTCCTGTCTTATTTTCCTTTTTTTTTTTTTTTTTTTTTTTTTTGGAGACAGAGTATCACTTTGTTGCCCTGGCTAAAGTGAGTGCCGTGGCATCAGCCTAGCTCACAGCAACCTCAAACTCCTTGGCTCAAGTGATCCTACTGCCTCAGCCTCTCGAGTAGCTGGGACTACAGGCATGTGCCACCATGCCCGGCTAATTTTTTCTATGTATTTTTAGCTGTCCAATTAATTTCTTTCTATTTTTGGTAGAGACGGGGTCTCGTTCTTGCTCAGGCTGGTCTCGAACTCCTGAGCTCAAACAATCCCCCCGCCTCAGCCTCCCGGAGTGCTAGGATTACAGGCGTGAGCCACCGCACTCGACCTTCCTCTCTTATTTTCTCAGAGAAGAAAAAGTGATTAGCAATCTTCAAATTAGGATAGGAACAAAAAGTGTTTTACAAAATTAAACTCTCACCTTGTTTGTTCTTCTTAAGGATTACATTGCTAGGTACAGTAATATTTCATGTTTCTGGATGCTTGAGAAGTGAGTTTTTTCATATAAATGATTTTTCTCAGAACCTTTATGTAGAATCACATGTAACCAACTATCCTAAGATGACATTTCTTTCCCCATGAATGTGTTTTTATATAGATAAAATTAGGGAGATGCGTATAATTTTCTGTTGATTTTTTCTTAACATTTTATCATAGGCATTTATATTAATTTTAATAGCTTGCATTATATTCTACTGAGTTGTTACATACTTTGCTTAGTGATTTTCTTACTTTGGGACATTAAAGTTTTTTCTGGTTATTTACAAGTAATATTCTTTTCTATTTGCTATTATAATTGTTTCTTAAAATTTCTAAGTTTACAGTTCAGACATAAAAATAAGAGTAATCCATTTTACAAGTAGTTGATAACTGCCCAAAAGATTGACACGACATAGATTGTTACTGTAATTATGTCACATAGGCTTTAATTGATAATCAAAGGCAAAAATTGTATTGAGCTGTAATGCTTTTGTATAATCTTGGGAAATGACTTCAGAAACCCAACTATCTACATTAATTGAAAGAATCAACTTTGGAAAATCAAATCTCTTGATTTACATAGGGTTTATATTTATGTTACCAACACCCACCAGTAAAGATGCTGCTTAGTAATCTGAATAGCTGGGTGAAACAGAAGCTAGCTCAAGAGATTTCTGGGTAGGAAGAACCTATCTAAGCATATTTATACTAGGTATAAGAAGAATAGGAATCCTAAAATATGCAGATAATGATGATTACAAATTTTTATTAAGCACTTAGTCTGCCAAGCTAGTACTAAGCACTTTACATTTATCTCATTAATCCTTATAACAACCCTATGAGAAGGGTATAATTATTATCCCTAGGGCAAAATCTGGGGCACAGCAGGTTACATAATTAGGAGGTCCTGGTGGAGCCTGGATTTGCATACTACTAGGAAGTATACCATCAGGAGCCCCTCTTACCATGTACCAAACTAAATAGCAGTTATTCACTGATGGACTTTCTAGAACTTGTTGAACCTAATTAAAATACTAATATTTATTGAACATTTTGGGCACTGTAGTAAACACTTTACATGGATTAAACTCGTTTAATTCTCCTAGCAACTCTGGGATAGGTTCTATTGTTAACCCCCATTTTACAGATGAAGAGGTAGATGTAGAAATGTTAACTTGCCTAAGGCCGCAGAGCTGGAAACTGAGCTCAGTGTGTGAGTCCAAGGTCCTCCTTTAAAGTATTTCTTCAAATGTTCATTTAAAAATTAATTATTGTACCTGCTTATTTGTTTTTTCTCTTTAAAAATATAAAACAAAATCTGTTTTGAAACGGCAATGTGTAGGACCATTTACATATTCTGGTAATGAGTTCCGAGTAAACGTTTGCCTGATGCTTACATGAGCAGTTGTCAAAAATTAACAAAAAACTAGAGCAGCTAGAATCCAGATGATATTAATGAAAGTAGTTCATTTAGTTGCCTTCATAATTCAGATTAATTTACCTAAATTACAGTTAATTTTGCTCTGAAAAATTTTTAGGTTTTAAGAATGTTTTAATAAATATCTGTTTTGCTTAGCTGTATGAGAGCTTGTTAATACTACACTTTATTATAAATACCAATTTAAGATTGCAGATTTACTAATTTTTAAAATTTATAATAATTATTTTTTATGTTCTGTATTAGTAAAAAAGACAATTCTCATTGCTCAGAATATATAATTGATCAGATATATTTGATCTATACAGTTTTTCACTAAATGATCACAAAACTGAAACCATTCTACGTTTGATTGCTATGGACTCCGAAAGTTATGTAGTACACTCAGGCTTAAGGCTCTAAATATTTTTGCATTTCCTCTAATAGTGTGAAAAAAAATAGGTCAAAATGTATAGTAAGCAGGGCTTCCAAACATATTCAGTGTATTGGAGCATTACATACACATTGTTAAATGTATTGGAGCTGATATGACTAAAATTTATACTTTTTCTCTAATATGGTTGATTATAACATTAAACATTTAATGTCACTAGTAGTAATATAAAACATATAATCTTTAATACAGTTACACAATTAATGTAAATATAATTGAGTGTAACCTGTTTTCTATAGATCACTATTTTGAAGGAACATTATAGTTGACATAAGAGTCAGATTAGCCTTCAGATTTTCATTAGAATGAGTGTAACACTCTTATTTTTTGAAGTCTTAAAGGACATATTTTGTCACATTAGAAAGTAAGCAGAAGGGAGAAACTTAATTAACAATATCTAATACTGAAAAAATTCAGTTATTGATGGTATACAGAAGCCACAGAGGCAGTGCCCATTTAGCTAGTATGCTCATATTTACAAATAGCCATTCCTTACATATTTCTGTGTTACTATTGCTGTGTTCCGTATAAAAACTGAGATCTTGTTAAATTTGATTAGAAGTGAGTGTTAACTAATAACTACATGTCTAGTGTAACAGTGACTTTGGGATTATTCCATGTGTGGATTGTTGTATAGTCAGCAGCTCCTATGAAATCTGTATCTAGAATTTCTACAGTCTATCTGTTAATTTATGACACATAATGATTTCTAAGTTGTTTTTAGGAAGAGTACCATATGTTGCTTCGTATTTAATTTTGTCCTTCCGTGATTATTTTTTGAAATAGCTTATTTATGTTGTTACTGATCTCCTTAGGATATTTTATTTTATTTTTTATATCATAGTCCAAGACCTGCAAAATTTACAGAGCGCCCTCGGCCTGGAGTTCAAATGATCTGTTCTTCTTTTAGTGCCGGTAAGATTTTTTTTCCCCTCTAATTTTCCACTTAAAGTTGTGTATTAGAAAGCTTCTAGTGGAACACATAAAACTTAGGAAAATATTTACTATTGTATTATAAATAATGTTCTTATACATATGTCAGAGCTAATAAGTAACCAAGAATGATTATAAATTAACTTAGAAATATTTCAACTATTCTGAATTTTAGTTTATGTTAGTCACATGACTAATATTTTTCTTTAAGAAGACCATAATGCTCTAGTAGGAGAGAATAAATAGTTTGAAAATAGAATCTTAAAAAATGAAAAGTTGTCTCATTGTAAGAAAGGTATTTTAGATCTGGTTTACCTTTTCATGGATTTTGGAGGTGTCCCATAGTTAAATAAAATAAATTTGATATTTCTTAATCTTTATTAGTTAATTTGCTCCAGATTGTTCTTATTTGCTCTTTAAAAGTAGCTGTATAGCAGTGCTAATATTCCATTTTGTTTTGAATTTATGCAGCAGCATTTGGAATGAATTTTAGGGTTTTTTTTAAACAAATTATCTGGATCTTTGAAATGAATTGATAAGAAAATTAAAAGAAACAGTAATATATCCAATATGTAATGTTCCTAATATCTGTTCCTCCCACCTTTACTTTCTGTTTTACTTTTGTCTATTCATTTCATAATTTTGGGTAGCAGTATGACCTGAGATAAAGGATAGCAAACTGATGAAGTGAGTCTGTTTTTGCTGTATTTATTAATATCTAAACAATCTTCATTTTCTAATGTCTAGATTTCTGGTGCTACTGCCATGAATTCAGTGTTCCTTCTAGTAATAATATACACAAATACAGGCACTATACATACATTCAGAGTAATTTGAATTTATGCTCCTCCTTCAAAGATAATTTGATTTTTTTTTAAGGGTTCAGTGGGTAGATCATTTAGCAAAAGTAGTTAAATATTTTATTATATACAAACATTGTTTTCAACACTGTGGAAGAGTGTTACTGTCACGAAGGGAGTAAATTGCATATACTAATAATAGTAATGCAAGGTAGAATGTATATACTACAAGACAAAGTCTTAGATGAGTTCAGAGGAGAGCAGGCTCATTCGATGGCCAAGTTTGTAAAGGCAAGTTGGGCCTTTACAACTGAGAGAGTTGACCCTTAAGATTTTGATATGATTTTGACACATGAGACATAGGACAAGAGAAGGATTTCAGCAGAGTTAGAGAGAGACATGTTTTCTAGTAAAGATGACTGATAATTTTAACATAGTAAGATTATGTAATCACTTAGTGAAACTGTTTTTAGAGCAAGGCTTTACTTCTGTAAATATTAAAAAATTCAACCTAGTCAAAGCTGTATTAGCAAACTTCTTTCTTAAATTCCAGTTAGATGTATTATATATTTAGGATAAATATGAGTGGTTTTAGAGTAAAATATTCCTTCAGTATATATTATAATTTTGCTTGCATTTTATTATCTAATTCTCAGAGATTTTGAAGTTGTGTTTTACTCATAAATGTTTGCCGTTATTCTTCATAGGTGGAATGTTTTTGGCCACTGGAAGCACAGATCATATAATTAGAGTTTATTTTTTTGGATCAGGTCAGCCAGAGAAAATATCAGAATTGGAGTTTCATACTGTAAGTATTGGTGAGAGGAATTAGATGAGTATAATTTAAATGAGTCTAACAGTTTATATTCAGCATCTTTTTTGTTTATATATAGGACAAAGTTGACAGTATCCAGTTTTCCAACACTAGTAACAGGTAAAATATTTATTTTTATTTGTTTAATTTAATTCTGATTTTAAAATTATAAAATACAATTCTTATAGTCAGATTTTATTTAGAGTTATATAGAAAATAATCACCTAAGATAAAGATCTTGACCAGGTATACTTAAAAGTGAATATAGCCTTCACATACATGTAAAGACATGTTTATATGTCTTATTTGTAATAGTGTCAGTATATTTGAACACTTTTAGTAATTTTAAGACTTTTTACATGCCCTATATATTCCCTGTATGTATCAAAGTGTGGAGAAACTTGTTCGAGATTAGAAATATATAGCAGTGTTTGAAACAGACCTGTTTATTGAGGATAAATGATATGATGTAAATTTTCCCGTGTTCTTATTATAAAGGAAATAAAGCTGTTTCTAGGTATTTTGAATAGAACAAGTCAAGATCTTTAATATTGAGAGGAAAATCAATATTTTTCCATTGGAAAATATCAATTCTATTTCTAGGGTAGTAAATAGTGACCTTGAATTACTTTTTAATGTTATTTTGAGACCTAGCCATGAACATTAGCACATTTGTATATAAAATTTTTAAAGCCCATGAAGTTTCAGAAGGTCTTGAATTTATAGAGACTGTCTGAGAAACTAATCTTTATTGTGTTAGAATGCTGTGTAAATAAAGATGAACGCTGTCTTTTTAAAACAAAACTCTAGGAAAAGTACCTTCTGGTAAAGCATGTAATTTTTCTTTGGGAATTGGACTCCTTTTAATTAGGTTTGTAAGTGGGAGTCGTGATGGGACAGCACGTATTTGGCAATTTAAACGAAGAGAATGGAAGAGCATTTTGTTGGATATGGCTACTCGTCCAGCAGGGTAAGAGATCAAATTTGAAATACAGCTATAAATCATTTTAAAGTATGTTATATTGCAGGTTGGGGTGACTCTTAGCCTATAGAATCATATACCATGTTAAAATTATTACTTTCCTGCAATAACCGGAGGTGCTATTGTGGGCGGTGTTGATTTTTATAAAATGATTCATTGCCATATATAAGAAGACGTGCTGCATTAATTTTTTTTAGTTCTGTTTTGTAAAGGGGATGATACTTAGTTCTGTAAAAATAGTTGTAACTTTTAATGTTTTTTTCAGAAACCAGAACATATGATGTTTAATCTGTCACAGATGGATGATGATATATATCCAGTGGTTTTCTCCAGCTAACAAATTATATCACATGTTGTAACTGTAATTTTGGTTTTAATATTTTGTCATTTTTTGCTACTTGTTTTTGTGTATAGTTATCTCAGTTGAATGAGAGAACAGAGCAGTCAGCAAGGGATGACAGCAACAGTAAAGGTGGAGAGTGGGCACTGTGGCATAGAGTTTCTGGATCTAGATAGGGTTATAGCAGTGATATTTACCCCAAATCATCTGTTACTAATGGCTTAGGAGTGCTAGATTCCTGGAAATTCTGGGTATCCTCAGTGCAGTGATTTTTGCCATCATTCTGTGTTGAGTCACACTGTTTTCAATTACTGTTAAGGGATTGTTATCTATATTAATAAATATAAATTATAAGAAAATATATTTCGGTTTTCGTTATACCAGTATTTTAATAACGTCAATGTATAAACAAATACTGCCTTCTTCACTTTCAGTCAAAACCTTCAAGGAATAGAAGATAAAATCACAAAAATGAAAGTAACTATGGTAGCTTGGGATCGACATGACAATACAGTTATAACTGCAGTCAATAACATGACTCTGAAAGTTTGGAATTCTTACACTGGTCAACTCATTCATGTCCTAATGGTGAGAAAAAAGACTGATTTTTATTTTTTTATAACTGAAGCAGGTGAATGGAATATTTTCATTGAGGAATACAGTTTTTTATATTGGCTAAAAACTCTTATTTGCTAGGGTAACAGGGCTTTGTGGGAGATTTGGAATAATGTAAAAAGGCAGTTAAACAGGTTTGCTTTGGAAATACATTGTAGATACTTGCTGTTTCTTGATATATAGAGATCCATTAATAGTATTCTCATGTCTCACTAAATGATAGCAAAGCCCTGGGTAGTGATACTAGGTCAGTTTCATTATTACTATACATTGACAAATTTGAAGATTTTTGCCAATTTAATAATTTTTAAAACTCCATTTCTAGAAATGGTTCCATATTGGTTTTTCATTCTGTTTTGTTTTTCTTTTTTGTTAACGTTTATAATCCTTTAACACTTTAAAAATATTTCAGGGTCATGAAGATGAGGTATTTGTTCTTGAGCCACACCCATTTGATCCTAGAGTTCTCTTTTCCGCCGGTCATGATGGAAACGTGATAGTGTGGGATCTGGCACGAGGAGTCAAAATTCGATCTTACTTTAATATGGTAATTACCAGTCTCTTCATTTTATAGCTGTTAAAGATTTGGGGACTTATTGACAAAGGTACTCTGCATATCACAAAGGAAATTCATTTAAAAATTGGTTCATACATTATTTTGATTTTAAATTTCCACCAATTAAGAAGTATTTATTCCACACCTTTATTAGGGTTCTAAATTTAAAAGAAAATTAATTGTGCATATTACAATGCCTGTATATTGTGATAATGGGTTTAGTTTTGTCAAATTCACAAGTATGAAGATACAGTATAGAGAAGAAAAAATATTTGGAAAACCGTGTGAAGAAATTATAAATAAATACTTACATTGTATTATTGTATTTCATTAGCAGTCCTCTAGTGGAACAAAATTTGATTCCAATACACTGATTTTAAAATTAAAGCCAAAGGATCAGACATTTCTTGCTTTGATCACATTGTAGTATATTAAATAATTATTTGAGTTTATGCTCTTTTCCCTCCAAATTTTGTTTCTTACGTAGACTTTAGCATATTTTGCTGAACATTTGAATTACAATTGTCATATATCATACAGCTTACCAAGCAGTGTTTCTGCTCTTCTCTAACCACTGTATGATGTATAAAGGGCTCCTCAGTTACTATAGTTTATATTGTCACATTAAAAAAAACTACTTTCTGTATATTAGGAGTACCTTTAAACAAAGAAAGGGGGAAAAAACAATGTTTCCACTAGTTCACCATGTTTAGATTTTTTTAAAAAAAATCAACTGTAGAAACCTTTATAGTACATAAAACAGTACAGTTGTGTGGTCAAAATTGTTTAGGAAAACAAATTATTTCACAAAACAATCATTTGTGAAATATAATGGCTTGTTGGAACATTACATGAAAGTGATGGCATGCTTGATAGATAATCACAGTAAAGTTATTTCTACCTAGTGAGTAAGCAGAAGATAAAACGAAATTTTTTTAGTGAATGAAATAACTTTAACTGTCTCTATAGCTATGCCTTAGGGTGCATAAGGTAAGAAATAAGGTTTGTAAAATCTTCAGTTTTTTAAAAAAAAAACTTAATTATTTGATGTACAATTTTTAGTGATGAATGGAATTCCTTTGTGATTGTATAGAGGAGATTTCTTAATAAACAAATCCATAAATATGCTGGTAAAGAATTTTTCGTTCTTTTTCTGTCATTGTGTTTCTGGTTTGCTCCTTTTTGTAATATCTCTATTGAATAAGGAAATTAGTCATTTCTAATTTGTCTTTATAGCTTCAAAAGAAAACAATTTGTGGGCTATACATATATTAGTGGCTTCATTTAGTACTTTCAAATTTTCAAAGGGCATTATTGTGTTGGTAGAATGTTTAGAGGGAAACTTTTCTCATAATTGAATACTGCTTTCACCTCTCAGTTGTAAAGGTGAATTTTCCTGTATCAGGTAAGTTGGTCACACTAATATTCCACCTTTTCAGTAGAGATAAAAATTGTAGCACCGTGAGATTTAAGTGATTTGCTCTTAGACCATAACAAATTAGTAATGTAACCAGGAATAGAAGTCAGCCATAATAATATATTGTATACTTTTTGAAATTAGTGAAGGGATTAGTTACCTTCCTTAAAAATTATTTATTGTTTAATAAGTTTTAGATGGGGATATTTTTCCTGTTCTTTCTATGGATAAGAGGTAGAAAAACTTCAAAAGGGCAGAAAAAGCAAATTTGTGTAATAAGTAGACTTGGATGGTATCCATAGAATTTCAAACTGTAAAAAATAAATACTAAAAAGGATAAAAAATATATCCTGCATTTAAAAAAAAAAGCAAAATGAGCTACCTTTTATCTCATTAAAATAAAGATACTATCTTTAATTTTTTTGTATGATTTTTAATGTTTTCCAAAATGCTTCCACATATTTTACCTCATTTGGGTCTCATAAAAACCTGGCAATTAGGGAAGATTTTACTCCTGGTTTTATGAATGGAGAAACTGTACATTACAGAGATGAAGTGCTTTGCCCAGGTTTACCTACGTCACACAGCTATTATATATGGGCACTTGGTGCTTACACCATGTTTTCTGTCTTTTGCTGATGTCTTCTAATCTAGTCATGGTTGGTTTTTTGAACTTTTGTCAATGTCATTGCCTAACTAACTTCCAACTATACCCAGTTAGTGATATGTCCAGGGGGAAAGTGTTTTCATAATGATATTAACTCTGAGTGGATCTTTCGAGAACTTACTCTTTAACTTGATGTTTTTTTCCTGTCTCTTAATTTATAAGTTATCTAAGTGCCTTACTTCTTTTTGCTCTTCACTCTTATGTTCATTCATTGCTTGTTTTCTTTATGGACAGACGAAAGATAAAGTATCCAACATTGCAATTAAGAAAATAAAGAAAAGCAGTTTGAGGGAGGGCTTGTGTTCTCACTGTTCGTTTTCATGAATGTTGACTTTTGGCTACAGTTATATAATAGCTGTTTGGCTCTGTGTAGCTAATCAGTACATTTTTGAGTTGTTAAAGTACCATAAAATTTGTTTATGTACAAATTCAATCCCTGATGTTAAGCTGTAGTAGTAATCACCAGTTCAGTTTAGTAAATTTTTTTTTTTTTTTTTTTTGAGATAGGGTCTTGCTCTGTTGCCTGGGGTAGAGTGCAGTGGCGCAATCATAGCTCATTGCAGCCTTGAACTCCTGGGCTCAAGAGATCCTCCTGCCTCAGCCTCCCGAGTAGCTGAGACTACAGGCACGTGCCACCACAACCGGCTAATTTTCCTGTTTTTAGTAGAAATGGGGTGTCGCTCTTGCTCAGACTGGTCTCGAACTCCTCGGCTCAACCAATCCTCCTCCCTTGACGTCTCAAAGTGCTAGGATTACAGGCATGAGCCACCATACCCAGCCTAGTAAATATTTTTTGAGCATAATGTGGAGGACCTAGTGTGCCTTGAAGGAGTTGAAGATGAATAATTCTAGTGGGCTGCTCCATTTTTGACTAGAAAAGGTGAAAGGTTAGATTAAGTATTACTAAGATTCAAGTAATATTTCATGTGAATGTTAAAATTGAGGCTTATAAAATAAGTAAATTCATCATTCTGCCTACAGCTAGAAAATAAGGAATATAAACTATACTTTTAAAAGAACAAAAATTATAAATGCAAATTTTTTGAAATACCGGTTTTTGTCAAGTGTATTTTGAAACTACTGCTTTAATAATGGTCACTGTTTTTAAAATAATAACTGAATTTTCCATTTGAAATTCATAATACCTTTGTGAAAGATAATAGAAATTATATAAGAGATAATTCAGTATTTTATATTAATCAACATTTTACTGTACTTTTCTTACCTGTTGGGAAAATTAAATTTTTTTTTTTAAATTTTAGACATAGTCAAAAATCCTGTATCAATCATTATAAAGGATTTCAAGTGAAGAGTTGAATTTTTAAATGCCTATGTCTGATATTATAGTCATTACATTTTAATAAGTTCTAAATATCTAATTATAAGACATTAATATTTTAATATTGTACTGATAGTCATAGTCATTGTTCAGATAAATATTCTGATGTTTTTTCTGTATCAAGCCATAAGTTATACTTTTTAAAATTTCTTATACTTTATCTTAGGACCATCTAAATTTATGAACAGATTAAAAGTTTTGAATTTGGGAATTGGGATTAAAAAATAGCTCCTTTTATGTTTAAATAATTCCCTAATTTGCTTTATTCCAAAATCTTATAGGACTCTCGGTTTGCAAGTGGTATTCTCCAGAAAAACTGATGGGATTATTTTATTTTCCTTATTTTTACTGGTAGCTTTCGTTTTTTTTTTTTTTTTTTTTTTTTTTGTGGCTACAGAGTCTCACTCTGTACCCTCAGCTAGAGTGCAGTGGTGTCGTCATAGGGCACTGCAACCTCAAATTCTGGACTCAAAGGATCCTCCTGCCTCAGCCTCCTGAGTAACTGGGAGTAGCTGGGATTACAGGCATGCGCTACTGTGCCTTGCTAATTTGTCTACTTTTAGTAGAAATGAGATTTTACTCTTGCTCAAGCTAGTCTTGAACTCCTGAGCTCAAGCTATCCTCCTGCCTCAGCCTCCCAGAGTGCTAGGATAACAGGTGTGAGCCACTGTGCCAGCCTGTAGCTTTCATCTTAATAGAGGGATCCGAATGATAAAAGCAGTTAGGGGGTAGGTACTGGGTTTATTTTTGTTATTTATAAAAAGTGTATAACAAATAAGGTGATGTTTTAAAAGAGGCCAACACAGAACATGAAATGGAATAGACAGTCTGTCCCTTTTACTCTCCCTCCCCACTGTTTTCTCATCTGTAACTAAAAATAAAACTTTTAAAAAGCATTTATTAGAAAAGCCTTTCTGGGTTTTTTTTTGTTTTGTTTTGTTTTTTAATTTTAAGTGAACCAGAGAAGGAAACTAGAGAAAATATTTTGGAGAAAATTATAAATGTAGGATAACTTTATTTTTTTTAAAAAAAAACCCAAAAACCTGAATTCTAAGCCTTAAGTATTTGTCTATGTTCTTCTAAAAATCATGTCAGTTATTTCTCTCTGTTTCAGCTGAACAGTTCTTATATAACTTTAATATTCAGGTTTTAAGTAGTATACATTTGGATATTTTATTGAAACAAGTAGTTTGTTTATATTAAGAATGTTCCAAACTAGTTGGATATAACTTAGTAAGCCTGCACTTGTTTGGCATTGACAGGAAGTAAATATCAGGATAGTTTTGTTTTGATGAGAATTACTCTAAACTTTAAAGGCTCTGTACTCCAATGAAATGCTAACAGGTGGACAAATTATTCCCAGAAATGACTTCAAAGTGTATGCAAACTCTCTGGGCTGATGTTGAGGGCCTTATAATATTCCCATTCCCTTAAAAGAGGTATAGGCAAGGTTAAAAGTTTACTATAATATAACCTTAAGTATTCCTAAATACAAAGTTGTTTTATGGCCTTCTTTTCATTAAATTATCATAGTACAGCTAAGTTTTTATCTACACGTTTAACTAAATGAATATTAAATTAATTTGAAAAAAGACTTTCACATTTCTTAGTACTAGACCATTTAAATAATCAGTAGTGAAAAGTGTTCGAGTGGGATTTGTAGACCCCCATGTTTAATAGCTTTCTTCATGTCTCTGGCACTTTTGCTTTGTCTCTCTTGCTCTCTTTTGTTTTCTCTATAGCCCTAGCTGTGTCTCTGTCTCTCTGTATATCTTTCTATTTCTGTCATGTTATTCAAAGCTGTAGTTTGTTGCCTCCTGTCTGGTTTTGATTTCAGTTGAAGAGTACAATATGTCTCTTGGTGGAAAGTGGTTTTACTGAATTTGGTTTTTGCTTTACTTTTGTTGTTTCATGGGTAAATTCCAAATAACAGTTTTTATTTAAGAAAAAGTTTTTCTTATTTTTATAACTGTTCTCTTAACCTTTCTTTTACTTAAGAGATTTTTAAAAAAAAGTTCCAGTGTCCACTAATCCAGAACAATATATTTCTCCTTGCAACGTTCCAAAGGAGCAGAGGCTGCCAATCTACCACCTAGAATTTTCGAACATGCATACTTCTTCTGATATTAACATGTTCTCAGTGTTACCTGTACTTTAGTTTCAAATGATTGTAGCTGTATGTATCTAGGAAAGGGAGAAAGAGAAGCTCAAAATGGGTATATCTCATATTGTGTTATCACTTATGAATAAGGATTTCAAGAGTCTTTCTCTTTCTATGAGTCTATTATCATCTAACAGGATAATGTCTTATATCTATACTCTGTGTGTTAAAAGGACTCTCTGATACTTCCAGTCCTTGTTTCATCTTCTTTGGGTAAGAAATTACCTTCAATTTTCTGGTCATAAACTTTTGTTATTGTCACTTTCTTTCAAGTTCTGGAGTTCTTTAGAGTCTATCTCTTTTTTATCTATATCTTGGTACCAATGACAAGATATCTTAAAATTTGTTGCCATGAATGTGAATTTGTCTCTCCAGCTTGTCATACTGTTTCATATGTGGTGAATTACTTTTATATAGTAATCCTTTGATATACTCCATGACCCACAATCACAAGGGTATTTGAGATTTGATGATTAAAAGGGAAAGTATGTGAAATTATACAGAGTGTAAACATGCAGATTAAGATATTTTGATGAGCAAATATTTGTGTTTATTTTCTGTTATGCACAAAATATGAGGACCACAAGGAAGCATAAGACATGGTCCTTGTTTTTAGCCAACTCACAGTTAAGTTGGGGAGATAAAATATACAAAATATACGTTGAGATAAATATTGATAAAAAGTCTCAAATGGTAGCATAACGAATGGAAACACAATTACTGTATTAGGGTGTAGGGATCACTTCAGGATGGATGATCAGAGAAAGTTTTGTTGAGGAAGAGGAATCACAACTATGCCTTGAAAGATAAATAGGAATTGAATCATTGAGAAGGAGAATGAATTTTATAAGTAAGAGAACCATTGTAAGCAACAAGGTAAATACTAAGACATGTTCATACAGTAATTTAGAAGGTTTGTTTGGAATAGATTTTGGAAATGATAAGACAAAAACATAATTGAGATGCATTGTTGCTGGCCTCAAATGATTTCATAAGCATATATAAGTAAATCATAGGATAGTCTAGAAGATAAGAGGAAAACAGTTTGGTTGCCAGTAGTGGTATTTCAGGTGTCAGGAGAACTACTTTAGTCAGTGAAGTCATAATGAAAAATTGTAGGAGTGAGTAGTACGGAATTTATCAAGAAAACCTTATATATAACACTTGGTGGTTTCTGACTGATTCAGGGACTGGGGCTGGAGAGTTATAGGGAGGAAAGATTTAATGTTTAGAGTATTGAGTCTGTATGACTTGGACAACAATGATATTATTAATGGATATATGGAAGACATGAGTATACCTCATAAAATTTTTAGGATATTTTAAAAGATGCATAATTTAAAATTTTGGAATATTTTCCAGGTAAGATACTTTCTTCTAATCAATGGTGTGTTTAAAAAAATTGAATAAGACAAAACATGACCCTGGTTATAGAATTGAAATAATTCCATAAGAGGAGCCTAAGACAGCCCATTGAGACAGTCTCACTCTGTTGCCCTGGCTAGAGTGAGTGCCGTGGCGTTAGCCTAGCTCACAGCAACCTCAAACTTCTGGGCTCCAGCAATCCTCCTGCCTCAGCCTCCCGAGTAGCTGGGACTACAGGCATGCGCCATCATGCCTGGCTAATTTTTTCTATATATTTTTAGTTGTCCAGCTAATTTCTTTCTATTTTTTAGTAGAGACAGGGTCTCGCTCTTGCTCAGGCTGGTCTCGAACTCCTAAGCTCAAACAATCTGCCCACCTCGGCCTCCCAGAGTGCTAGGATTATAGGCGTTGAGCCACCGTGCCCGGCCCAGCCCAGCCCATATTTTTAACATTCCCACTTTGTGTTGAGGTCTTCTAGAAGTACATCCCATATTCAGTTATGTGTGTGTGTGTGTGTGTATGTTCCTTGTGATTAATTTAAACCCTGGAATCTGCATTCTAGTGCTTTTAATATACTTCATTTCCAGATTTATCCAGTTTTTTCAACAAGCCTTCCTGAACATCCGATGGTAGAATTTTAAAACTAGGCAGGACTCTAGTGATCATTTAAATTATCTCTGTCATTCCTCAGAGAGATTAGTTGATTTGCCCATTCCTGTTGGAAGTTTGTTTGGGTCTTACACCTCATACCTCTGTTTCCTTTAATTATTCATCTTTCAGCTTCACAAAAATTATGTTAGAAGTTGTACATAGTATCCCCCCTCAGAACAGGTACCAGTATTCTTCCTTAAATGTAATCATTCTATCATTATTGAAGCTTTTAACTCAAAAATTTTTGTAGTAAGTTAATTTTTTTTTTAAGTTCAGTAAAAATTTCTAAACTATAACAATGTTATACTACTTTTTTGGTAATATGTCTAGAATTCATTAGTGAATATGAGAATTTTCTAGTGAAGGAGTCATTATTTTAACATGTCTGATTCTCTTGTTTCCTGCTTTAAAAAATAAAACAAAATTCTTTATCATAATTGCTGAATATATCTTTTTTCTTAAACTCTTATTCTTTTTAAAATTTTTGCTGTTACTGGTATGTACTAGTTCATGGATTATCTCAGCTATTCCTTATTGGTATTTAATGTATGTGAGTTTTATTATGTCGTCTTTACATATGTCCCAAATAACATACAAGCATATTTGATTTTATTAGAGAAAAAGTTCATCTAAAATGCACTTATTTTGAAAATTTATTATTTATTAATTTTACCATTTTCTAATTATTTTACTACAGCATGCAATAGTGCTAGCATAAGCTATATACTGTATTTAATTTTACGTTGATTCATTCTCTTGATATACAGTACATTTAATTTTATGATAGACTCATATACCTTTGATATGGATAGAGAGGACATTTTCTTTCTTTTGGTTTTTGAAGCTAAACCTCGCTGCTTTCTATTTACGTGTATATATTCAAATAGTGCCTTTGTTATTAAATTTTTGCTTTGAATATTCTTTCTTATAAATACTTTGACCCTGGTTTAAAAAGATGAAATCCTTTTTAGAGAGGAATATTTAACTTTTTTTCCAGGTTGGCTTAGTTAATCATATTATATGCTGTTAAAATAACTAGGGTATTTTTATTTATATAAGGAAAGTAAAATCTTTTCCTACTTTGTATCATCAACTGTTTGGAAAGCCGAGTTTGCATTTTATAGGTATAGGTGTTTATTATCTGAGGAGCTGTTAATAAAGATAAACTTGGTTTTTTACTTAATAAGGTTGGAAGCACCTTTCTAATTGGCTCATGAGTGAAGCAAATTCTTTTAATGCCTTTAATGAATATTAATCCAAATAATATACTTTTACTTTTTTCTGATAGGATTGAAATGTATTCATTTCCTTTGTATAAAAATAACTTTGGAGTTAAACAGATGCCATACAACAGGAAAATTGATACCATCTTGCCATATTCACAATGAAATGTGTCATATAGGACACATAGTGATTTTAAATATGATCGTTATTTTTTTCTTTGCTTTTTTCGAGCTTTATAAGTTCCAACTCTCCTAAAAGATTATTTTAGAGATCTACTAATTGTAAATGTGGCAACATTGGTAAATAATATGGGTATAAGGTTGATTAATTCTCCTTCCCTCTACCCCAAAAATGTAGAATAAGATTGCTTAAACATCACATGGAGGATACTATGCTTATGAACATTTATCAGATTTCTTTTGTCATTGCTGAGTTGGACTACTTTCAGGTCTCTTCCTCTATACTACTATGTACTTAAAATTGTAATCTTAGACTTATAATAGTATTACACGTCTGAAAACATAGAGTAGATTTATAAAGTAGTTGCTTTTTTGTTTTCTCTTGCCTTCTGTGAAATTATTAGTGAACTGAGATAAATCATCTAACAACACAAGGCTAAGGAAATTTCAATTCTTTAATTTTGAGTTTTTGATGTAAAAGTCTATTTAGAGGTCTCCTTTTTCATATGGTTACTTATTTATAACAGTTCATGTAACTTTCCATTTGACTAGGAACACATTGGAAAATAGACTTAAATCCTGATATTTCTACTTACAGTCTTTTCGTTTTTGGCAAATGCCTAGCTAGCTGTGTGGCTGCTAATCTTATGTATGCTCTTATGTTAATCTGGAGAAATGGTTCTGTTCTTTCTTGATTTTGAATTGTTTTAATGTAGAGTTAGAATCAGTTATCTTCCTCCACTATCTTATCATCCTCCAACTTTCTTCAAACCCAAGAAATAATCCCGTTTCACTTACGATTCATTTTCTTACTTTTATGATAAGTTTTTGTGTGTATTAGACATTAATTTACTAGTTTTCTTTAATACTATTACATTTTAAGAAAAGCTGTTCTTTCTTTTCTGTTATTACCACCATCCAAAACAGCATTATAAGCAAGATTATACACATTTCTTCTTTTCTTCAAGCCAGAGGGAAAGGTAGTTTTCTTTTTGAGGCAGTCCCATTTGTGGTATTATATTAACTTCTTAGGCAGAACCCTTCCTTTTATAGTGATATTTTCTCTTTTGACGGAAGTGCAAACCTTGGTAGAAATCAACTGTTCTTCTTCTGACTTTTAACTTAATTCTGTATTTAGTGAACTGTACATCCATCCTTATGCCAGATTTTTAATACCAAAGAAAGGAAATTACCACTTTTCTCTTTTCCAAGCATTTTCTGGGATATTACTAATAAAACTCAATTTGTTCTAGATCAGTGGATACCGGAACAGAAAGGAGGTATTTCTTACCTGATAATGTGTGTGTGTTCCGATTCTGCTAATCCAGACATCCAGTCGCATTTGTGAAATCATCCTTAGTTGTTATTTGTTAGGGAGTCAGCTCCCTATTTTAGTTGTTTCTGAAATTCAGTCCCTAGATGTGCTTTAGATAGGGTAGAATTTTTACCTCTTTCAGAACACTGCTAAAGAAGTTTTCAACTGGAACATAGTCTGAAGAATCACTGAGAGCAAAAAATTCAGAGTGGTGATTGGCCACCTCTGTTTGATTGACAGGTTGCAGGGAGAAACCCATTCGTTCTGGATTAATGGAACTGGAAAACAGAAAACAATTATCAGGTAAAAAAAACCTTTTCTTTAACCTTTGAAATTCACCATTTAAAAGATGAATCAGACCACTAGGGAATTTATTACCAAAGAGAATAAAATTTAGTGTCATGTGAGCAGTATTCTCTGGCTACTCCTTCCAAGAGTTAACAAAAAAATCGCTACGGTTTGCTATGTCACCAGCCTTTGCAGAAAGGGTGTGATTGAATGGAGATAGATGGAATGTAAGGCTCAATTACATTTTAAATCTGGGTTTAAAACGTGAAGCAGAATTTTATGGGTGGGGGAGATTGGTGTTCTTTATTTCCTGAATTGTGTCTGGTCTGTGAATAGAGTATTTTGTTTTTTAAGGCTATGAATCTGACACTTTTTATAAATATCCACAAATTTTATTACTGTACTATGTTATATTTAATCTTCATTAGGATGTACACTTATATATCTTTTATCATAAAATTATAGTAACAGTAGTGACCAGTTCTTTATATTGTAATGGCAGTTTTCTTATTATTGATTAAATATATTTCAGATTGAAGGCCAAGGACATGGTGCAGTATTTGACTGCAAGTGCTCTCCTGATGGTCAGCATTTTGCATGCACAGACTCTCATGGACATCTTTTAATATTTGGCTTTGGGTCTAGTAGCAAATATGATAAGGTACAGTATGATGAACATATATAATGTCCTTATTTCTTTAATCCATGGATGTGTAGGGGTTGTATTTTTTTTTTTTTTGAATGGATAAGCATCAACATTTTTGCATTCAGCATGAAGTTTGAAGAATCATATTTTAAATAGTTTGGAGACTTATGTTTTAGAAGAGGAAGACAGGAGGTATTAAATCTCACTTTTTTGTAGCAGACATTATAAAATATATACATAGTTTGGAAGGAATAACTTTTTACTCAGCCAGCTAGAGCAATTTTGATGGGAGTTCTTTACTTGGGGTATATAAGCTGGGTATAGAAGGTGTTGTCTATAGTGTGGCTCTTTGAAATTATAGAAAATGTTTTATTTACATAGATAATATGTGTTTATCTAGAGTACAAATCCATGGCTTTTACGTGGTTCTCAAAACCGTATAACCTACCGATGGTAGCTAGCTAATGTTTTCTATTAAAGACCTTGTCTCTGTCTCTCTGTTTTTTGTTTTAATTTTTGAAATGAATGTCTTCCTATTTTGCCCAGGCTGGCCTGAACTCCTGGCCTCAAGCAATCTTCTGATCTTAACCCTAGAGTAGCTAGAATTATAGGTGGTTTCACTACACCCAGCACTTAAAGACTGTGTCTTTAAGATTAGTGACTAAAAGAATTAAATTACTTGTGGTGGAGTGATGTAAAAAGTTAAGATAGTAAAAATGGAGAAGTTTATAATTTAGTTTAAGAAATTCCAAATTAATTAATAAAATTTTGAAGTTACAGATGTGTCAGGGTTAAGTTCATATTAATCATTTTATATTAAAAAATTTAGAGAAAGTGGTTATTAACTCTTAGAAAATCTTAAGTTAATATTTTTTTATAAGGATACATTTTTATTACATTAATATTAAATTTTCTTCACTAAGAAAAGATGCCATAAACAAAGTAAAAAGACAAATTACAGACATTTGGGAAAAGCTGTTTAAAATATAAAATCTTTTCTTTATATATATATTTTTTGAGAAAGCGGGTCTTGCTATATTGCCCAGGCTGGTCTCTAACTCCTGATGTCAAGTGATCTTCTCTCCTCAGCCTCCTGAGTAGCTGGGACTATAGGTGTGTGCCACTATACCTGGTTAAAATGCAAAATCTAACAAAGAAGTAGTATCCAGAACATAGAAAGAACTCCTGCAAACTAATGATGATGATGATAATAGCCAGGCATTGTAGTGGACACTGGAGATATATATATGTATATTTTTTTTTTTATATCATGCTTACTAGGGATTTAAGATAAAGCATGATAGTTCTCTGAAAATAAAAGTACTGTTGACTACTTTATGCCTAGATTTGATTTTACCATTTAATTTCAAATCAAATATTGAATAGCTTATTTTTAATGGTAGCTTTTTAATGCAGTAGTCCCCCTTATACACAGAGGATATATTTGAATGCCGCCAGTGGATGCCTGAAACGACACATAGTATCAAACCGTACATACATTATATTTTTCCTGTACAATAACGGTGGGTAGTATATACAGAAAGTAGGGATGCACTGGACAAAGGGATGATTCATGTCCCAGGAGGGACGGCATGAGATTTCAGAACAGCACACAGTTTAAGACTTATGAGTTATTTAGTTCTGGAGTTTTCCGTTTAATATTTTCAGACCCTGGGTGACGGCGGGTAACTGAAACTGCAGAAAATGAAACTGTGGTTAAGAGGGAACTACTGTATATACAGTCTCATCCTAGTTTCAGAGAGAATTTAAAGCACGTAATTTTCTGATCTTAAAATTTAATGTAGAAAATATAAATACCTGTTTACAATTAATTCCAGGAAATATTTTTAATTATTGCTTAATACCATGATTTGTATTAAATATTAACATATTTGTTTCTCATTAGAGATGTTGTAGATTTTTACCGTATTTGTTTCT
Source organism: Avahi laniger (assembly GCA_963575035.1). Taxonomy (NCBI): domain Eukaryota; kingdom Metazoa; phylum Chordata; class Mammalia; order Primates; family Indriidae; genus Avahi; species Avahi laniger. Next base: position 12,151 of record CAUYSK010002607.1, on the reverse strand, counting down.
CATCAGAGATGTAGATTTTTATCAACAGTGATAAATTTTTATTTTTTCTGTCTTTTTATGGACTTTTCTTTTTACAGATTGCAGATCAGATGTTCTTTCATAGTGATTATCGGCCACTTATCCGTGATGCCAACAATTTTGTATTAGATGAACAAACTCAGCAAGCACCTCATCTTATGCCTCCCCCATTTTTGGTTGATGTTGATGGTAATCCTCATCCATCAAGATATCAGAGATTAGTTCCTGGCCGTGAAAATTGCAGGGAGGAGCAACTCATCCCTCAAATGGGAGTAACTTCCTCAGGTAGGTGTTCATTTTCATAGATAACCAAATTTTCTTTTTCCCATTGAAATGTTAAAATTGCCAATTAAAGAAAACATTGTCTTCAATTGTTTTAAGCAAATGAGAAATAAAAGTATTGCTTTATACTTCTCTAAAGGTCTTTGACAATGCTTAAAAATTACAAGGTAATTAAGGAACATTGAAGATTTAAAGCAGTAATTTTGATTTATATCTATTTATAACCCCTAGGGACTAAAAAGAGTTTCTGTATTTGATATGAGACAAGTCAATTCATTTACTATTCATTCAGTGACATTTATTGACAGTCTCTTCTCCCAACATCTGCTAAGCCATGGGTATTCAGTAGTGAGAAACAAACATAATCCTTGCTCTCTTGGAGTGGATTAGGTAGATTAATAAACACAGCTATATAAACAAATAGTTAAAAATTGTGATGAATATTATTAAAGGAAATAATAGTATGTGAGAGACAAAGACTAGGTGGCTTATTCAAATGGAAGATTGCTTAAGAAGTGATACATTTTCAAAGGTTTATAAGAAGTAAGATAGGGATGAAAAGTGTTGGGTGGTTTTAGTGAAATGTAATGGAACATGAAAGTCAAATTCATTGAAAAATTGAATGGGAGTTAAAAGGGACATGGAATCTATAGACTCCTCCCCTCCCTCCCCCTCTTTTTTTTTTTTTTTTTTAAAGACAGGGGCCACTCTGTCACTCAGATTGGAGCACAGTGTTACAGTCATAGCTCACTACAATCTTGAACTCCTAGACTCAAGCAATCCTCCTACCCCGGTCACTGGAGTAGCTAGGATTACAGGCACATGCCGCCACACACTGCTAAATTTTTTTAGAGATGAGGTCTTCCTGGGCTATGTTGCCCAGGCTGGTCTCGAACTCCTGGCTTCAAGTGATCCTCCCACCTTGGCCTCCCAAAGTGCTGGGATTACAGGTGTGAGCCACTGTATCTGGCCCTCTGTCTCTTTTGACAAGAAATATAGAACCACTTTATTAAATTAAAATAATGGAGAGGTTCTATAAAGAAGATTAAACCACTTTTGTCATTATGAATCCTTCTATTGCATTTTAGACTAGAAAAATGCTTATGAAAATATTTTAAGTTCTAGACTCTGCTGTAATAGACCAAGTCTTTTAAGTAGTGATGAGGAACTTCTAAAAATGAATTTATATTCTGTAAGCAGCACTGAAAAAATCAATCTCATTGCATTGTAGCAAACTCACGTCTTATTTTTCATAAAGGATTGAGCATAAAATTGCAATGAAGATGGACATATTGGTTAGAAAAGGGCTACTCTTGAAATTAGCCATGCCCTCTTAGAATGGAGGGTTAGGAGAAGCATTAGAGAGGAATCATCTCTGCTGCCCCTGGTAGAGAGAGAAGGGCAGTCCAATGTGCTTGAATATCTGGGGCATGTGAGACTGATGATGTGTCTTAGTACATGAACACAGCATGAACACAAAGCATTTGAGAACAAGTAGTAGTCAAGAAATCTAGGCAGGTGTTTAGATTGGAGAAGTCTCAGTATTAGAGAAATAGTAATACTAGTCATAGGACTGAAATTAAAAGAAATGTGTTTAGTCTCTTGGAGAGAAACTGGCAAGAATCAGATTGTACCTAGGGCTCAAGATAATTATGTAGGCTGGAGTTTCAGGCACAGGGAAATAAGGAAAACACTCATTTATTAAAATCAGTGCTACTTAAATATTAACATTATTACTATTTAATAGTTTATAGAGGGCTTTCATAAATCTCATTTAATCCTTGTATCTATGATATTCCAATCCTGAAAGCTGAGAAAAGAAAAATGTAACAGTATTGTTTCATGGAATCACAGAGACTCTAACCCCACCTCTGATTCTCAGTCCAGTCCATTGGTTTTTCTTCTGTATAAAGTGGACATGATCTTAAAAGTGAAATAGATACCAGTTATTAGTATCCACAAAAGAACCCCATAGCAATAATAAGGGTTCATAATGACTCACGAAGTTCTAATCCACAGAATTGAATGTGTTTGAATTCACAGAATTGAATAAAAATCTTTTGTGTTATTATTTTAGACTTAATGAGTACAAAAATAGTTAATACAAAAAAAATACTTTTTTGAAAAAACTGTATCATTATTAACTGTAGTATTTCTATTTGCAAATCTAGATCTGTAATAAGATTTATTTTGGGAAATCTCTTAGAGTTATTATAGGTAAAAATAGATTTTGGCTATTGTAATAATAAATTGGCTTGAATTCAGTTTTGCTGTATTAACGCTAGACAACCTACTTTAAATGGGTTTCCTAAGTTGTAAAATTGAGCTATACCAGATTACTCATCAATATTCAACCATGACATGTTTTCCTCACAGCAGACCAGGAAAGAAACATGTATAGACATTTGAACTTTTACCTCTGTCTGCTTTTACTACTTTTTAGCTCTGTGACCTTAAACAAGTTATTTTATCTATTTAGTTTTAGTTTTATCTTTTAAAATGAAATGCATTTAATACATACAATTACCCTTTCTGCGTATCTTTCTTATACTACTTCATTTCAAAATATCCTTGATAACTTCTCTTCCCAGTTTACGCCTACCCTGACTAACCTGATCAAATCTTCTGTTATATACCTGCACATTTGATATTAATTGCTCCCTTCTCTACTCTCATTGTAATATTTTTCATATATTTTATAACACACTTTTTTCATTTATTCAGCAGGATTGAACATTTTTTAATGCCTAGCATTATACTAGATTTAGAGACTGTAAAGATAAATAAGACACTTCATGCTTTTGGGGAACTAACTAGTTTGCTTCCTTTATGCTGTGTATTTAGCTAAATACTAAGATATGTACAGATTGTTTAAGGAACTGAAAGATGATAGCAGCTAATTCTTTCAAAGGTAGTTCAGAAATTTTCACAGAGGAAATAGTTGGTGCTAAACAGTCATTTAGTCGGTGCTTGAAAGATAAGTTAGAGTTTTTCAGTTAATTTTTAAAGTGGAAGTATTGTGTTCAAAAGTTTGAAAGCATGAAGGTATTTTCTTGTTAGGGAGGGTAAGAGTCAAATGATTCTATATGACTGGTATGGGTGAGAGTTGAGGGTGAGAGTTGATGCTGTAAAAGTAGGATGGGTTAAAATACAGCAAGTTCCTCCATACTTCAGAGCCTTTGTACCATTTGCTTTCTATTTGGAGTGTTCCTTTTCTAGCTCTTCACATGGCTGACTAATTCAAGCCTCACTTCAAATGCAGCCTTCTCAAAGAGGGCTTCTTTGACTTTTCTGATTCAACCATAGGTAGTTCCTATCTCTCTTCGTTCCCCCTTTCTCTTTCTTAGCACCTTCATTATTTTAACACCATTTTTCACACTCTACATTTTATCTATAGCATTATTGTTTATTTTTCCCATGGGGATATTAGCTCCCTGAAGGCAGGGATCTTGATATTTCTTATTCACTGGATACCCAGTACCTGGCTTAGTTCCTAATACATAGTAGACACTCAAGAATTTGTTGAATAAATGAGGCAGTAAAGTTATTTTGAGAAAGTGAGTTTTTCTTTTGAAAAGAAACTGTGATATAAATGGAAAATCTTTTGCTACTTACTAGATGTATGACTTTGAAGAGTTATTTTGGTTTTCTTATCTATAAAGATAAGAAATATATGCACCTGAGTTACCATAAGGATTATGAGTGTCTGAGTCATGGTAAATACTTAGTAAAAGTTAGCAGTCATCATTATTTTTAATAAATTAAGATGAGTGGGGTTTTTTTTTTTTCCTCCCATTGTTTGTAACTGATCATTTTAGGTCTTTTACCCAAGCAAAATTTATATTTAATTCTGAACTTATAAGTGAGATTGATGAATAAAATGGTTTAAATAGTGACTAAAGTATCCCTTAGTATTTTGTGTGGTGTTGCATAGGACTGAACCAAGTTTTAAGTCAGCAAGCAAACCAGGAGATCAGCCCACTGGACACTATGATTCAAAGACTACAGCAGGAGCAAGACCTGAGACGTTCTGGTGAAGCAGGTGTCAGTAATACCAGCCGTTTAAGTAGAGGTAAGCAAGGGTTTTATTTTAAATGAAATATTAAAAGATTTGAAACACTCTGAACTTCCAACAGTAAAGAAATGATTAAATTGTGGAACATCAGTAAAATGTAATATTAGGCTGCCAAAATGATCAAGGTTTTGTAGAATATTTAATGACCTAAGAAAATGGTTCATAATAGAAATTTCAACTTACAGATAATGAGTTCAATTTATAGATAATAATCCAGATTATAGTAAACATGTAGAAAAATTTTTCTAATTTTAATTTTCTAAATTTTACTTATATATTAGTAAATATAATGAAATTTTCTAAATTTTACTAAAATAGTAAACATTAGAAAAATTTTTAAAAATCTGTTTTTTCAGTAATTTATGAAACATCGTGAAAGCCACATTCTTGAACATCTCATCACCCTTATTGTTGTATATTATTAAACTTTAAGAGAAAAGTTAAAGCAAACTTATGAACCATAAATATCCTTGAGTTTGTTTTTGCTTCTTATGAACTTTTTGAAAAATACTTAGTGTTTTTTTTAAAGTAATGATTTTACATCCCTGGAGCTTAATAATTTATAGTTATGATTCATTGACTTGTTTAATCAGTGGAATAAACATGTTTTGTTTTCATTAAACTTTTGCTTGTGGTTTAGTTCCTGATTTGGTAGTTTAATTATTTGCCACAGTGTGAAGTTTCATGTGGAATGTATAGTTTCCTGTCATAAAATAATGGAGAAATGTATCTAAATGTAACTTAACTATACTAATTTTTTCATTTAGGCTCTATAAGTTCTGCCTCAGAGGTTCATTCACCACCAAACGTAGGACTAAGGCGGAGTGGACAAATTGAAGGTGTACGACAAATGCACAGCAACGCACCAAGAAGTGAAATAGCCACAGAGAGGGATCTTGTAGCTTGGAGTCGAAGGGTGGTAGTACCTGAGCTATCAGCTGGTGTAGCCAGGTAAGGGATGTTGTGAATTATTATGTACCGTAGTTGCTCGTATTCCTTTTGAGTTATAGTCTTCAAAATGGCTTTCAGCTCTGTAATAACTCTTAAATTATCTGAAAAACTAGTATTTTAAACTATTCATGACTATAGAAAAATTAAATTTCTAAATGTTATTTTCTAGAATGATTTATGTAAATGTTGAGAATGGAATGTATTAAGGTAAACAGAGGAAAATCGTAAATTTGGATTGGCCAAATAGATTTTATTGAGTAGCATATTTAAATCTTAAAACACATTTTGTAAAGTTATAATTATAGTTTTGAATGGATTTTGCTACTCATTCACACCATATTGTTCAGAGACATAAAGAAAATATTTATTGGTAAATATGTAGATATTTTATATATACCAAAATGATGTTTTTTTAAAAGTATACATACACGAATTAAAAAGTATCGATTTCATAAAATCCTATTCTCATAGTTCATGCTATGAGGTCACTATATCCAGTTCCTTTTGATTCTTCCGTCGTGAAATCCTCGTGAATGAGGTCCATATGGACTTAATTAATACTGAGTTCTGTGTTTGAAGCTCTAAATATGAAGATCACAATGTGAAGTTGAATTTAAGATTTTCTAGTTCTTAAACTTCAAAGATAGTAGAAGTTATATAATTTAAATATTTTTAAATCTTAATGTTCTTATAGGTTATGCTTTTTGATTGGAAAAATACTTCAAATTTGTGTTAGGATTTAGAAGTAGATATATACCTAAGGTATAAATTTGGACAATAACTTTATCTTATAAATATGCTCAGGTATACTTAATAAAAATTAATCAGCTCTCATATTTGTAGTTGTATTCTAAGGTTTGAAGAGGGTACAATAAATAACATCCATCTTTTTAATTCCAGTTCTGAACTAATTGAAAAATAATGCAGGAAATAAGACATAGAGGAAATCAGAATATTACTTTTTATTACTGATACAGTTGTGAATAATGTGGCTTTTATCTGCATGAAAGTGTGCCTCCTTAAAAGAACCCCAAATACAGATAGTAGTCGGTCACAGTACTTCTCCCCATATGGCACATCTAGCTTACCTCTTTAAAATGTAAAGCAGAACGTATACATTGCACATAACAGCATAGGCCTATGCCATGCTAAGCTGAGTTTTCCTTCTGGAGCATATCTGTTGATTAGTTAGTGTACCTCTCCCTGGAGAGGAATGAGTAAGGCGGTGTAGTTGGTGGTTGAGGTTCCTCCACATGGAAGGAAACATGTTTCTCTTCAAATATTCTTCACTTTTTTATCCTTTACCATTGGGCTTAACTGTTCCTTAAGCCTATGGTCAAGAAAGACTGTGGCCATCACCTTAGAGGTTATTACTTTGGTCTTCCTAGAGCTTTGTCCCCAACATTTAGTACTCTTCCTTTGGAAATCTTCTTGGGATTCTCCCTAGTGGGTAGTTGAAAGAAGTCTCTGAAGTGGGTCAGCCTAGTACTTTTAATTAAAATTAAATCCAATCACATATCTAACAAAGAGCTAATATCTTTAACATAAAAAGAACTCCAATCAGAAAATGGAGAAAAGACATGAACATTCATTCATCAAAGAGGAACTACAAATGGCAAATAAGCACAGGAAAAGATAAACAACATCAGTAGTCATTAGGGAAATATAAATTGAAACCACAATGAAATACCACTAACTTAACCTATCGGAACAGCTAAAATAAAAAATAAGTGACAGCACCAAATGCTTAGGAGGGTGATACAGAGAAAACTGGATTATTCATGCATTCCCGATGGGAATGTGAAATGGTGCAGCCACTTTGGAAAATAGTTTTGCACTTTCTTAAAAACCTAAACGTGTAACTGCCATATGATCCAACAGTTGCACTCTCAGGGATTTACTCCAAAGAATTGAAAACTCATGTTGATACAAAAACCTATACACCAGTGTATAGCAGCTGTATTTCTAATAGCTAAAACCCAGAAAAATATCCAGATGTACTTCATTGAATATAAGTGAACCGTGCTATATTCATACCATGAAATACTACTCCGTAATAACAAGCAACCTATTGATACAACAACTCAAATGAATCTTGAGGGAATTATGCTGAGTGGAGAAAAATAGTCTTAAAGGTTATATTCTATGTGATTCTGTTTATGGAATATTTTTGAAATGACAAAAGTATAGAGACGGACAATAGATTGGTGGTTGCTAAGATTTGGGGAAGAAGGGCTGAGACAGGGAGGAGAGAGAGGTGGGTGTGATAAAAGTGTACCACAAGGGATCTTTGTGGTGATGGAGATATTCTGTATCTTAACTGGAGTGATAGATACAAAAACCTACACCTGTGATAAATTTGCATAGGACTAAATAAAGACATACCTTGAAGATATTGCAGGTTTGATTCCAGATGAGCACAGTAAAGCAAATATAGCAATTGAATATTGCAATCGAACTCACATGAATTTCTTGGTTTCCTAATGCATATAAAGTTATGTTTATGTTGTGTAGTCTGTTGAGAGTGTAATAGCATTATGTCTACAAAAACAATATACAAACCTTAATTTAAAAATATTTGATTGCTAAAAAAATGCTAGTGACCATCTGAGCCTTCAGTTAGTCCTACTCTTTTTGCTGGTGGAGGGTCTTGCCTCAGTGATGGCAGCTGCTGACCCACCAGGGCGGTGGTTACTGAAGGTTGGAGTGGCCATGGCAATTTCTGAAAATCAGGTGACAGTGAAGTTGGCCACATCAGTCGACTCTTCCTTTCACAAAAGATTTCTCTGTGGCGTGTGGTGCTATTTGATAGCATTTTAGAACAACTTTCAGAATCGGAGTTAATCCTCTCAAATCCTGCTACTGCTTCATCCACTAAGTTTATGCAATATTCTAAATCCTTTATTGTCATTTCAACAATGTTTACAGTGTCTTCACCAGAAGTAGATTCTATGTCAAGAAGCTACTTTTTTTTTGCTCATCCATAAGATGAGCAAACTATTCAACTCTTCAAGTTTTATCATGAAATTGAAGTAATTCAGTCACGTCTTCAGGCTCCATTTCTAGTTCTAGCTCTCTTGTTGTTTCCACCACTTCTGCAGTGACGTCCTCCACTCAAGTTTTGAACCCCTCGAAATCATCCATGAGGGTCAGAATTGACTTCTCCCAAATTCCTGTTCATGTTGACATGCTGACCTCCACCTATGAATCACAAATGTCCTTAATGGCATCTACAATGGTTAATTGCTTTCCAGTGGACTTTGACCAGATCCATAAGAGCAGTCACTCTCTCTAGCAGCTATAGCCTTATGGGATGTATTACTTTTTCTTTTTTTTTTTTGAGACAGAGTCTCACTCTGTTGCCCGAGTGAGTGCCGTGGCGTAATCATAGTTCACTGCAACCTCAAACTCCTGGACTCAAGCGGTCCTCCTGCCTCAACCTCCCAAGTAGCTGGAATTATAGGTGGCCAGCTAATTTTTCTATTTTTAGTAGAGATGGGGTCTTGCTCTTGCTCAGGCTGGTCTTGAACCTCTGACCTCAAGCAATCCTCCCACCTTGGCCTCTCAGAGTGCTGGGATTATAGGCGTGAGCCACTGTGCCCACAGAAATTTATTTTAGAGATTTATGTAAGCTCTTAATATATTCTAGATATAATTTTTAAAAATCAGAATAAAATATACATAGCATGAAATTTACCATTCAAATCACTGAAAGTGTATAATTCCATGGCATTATTAAGTATAATCACAATGTTGTGCAACTATCACCACTACTATCCATTTCTAGAACTTTTTCATCATCCCAAACTGAAACTCTGTGCCCATTAAACAACAACATTCCCCTCTTGCCCCTAGTCCCCGGTAACCTCTATTCTTCTTTCTGTCTCTGTGAATTTGTCTAGTCTAGGTACCTCATATAAGTGGAACAACTTATCCTTTGTGTCTGGGTCATTTCACTTGGCATAGTGCTTTCAAGATTCATCCATGTCGTAGCATGTATCAGAATTTCCTTCTTTTTTGAGGCCGAATCATATTCCATTGTATGTATATAGCACATTTTGTTGATCCATTTCTCCACCGATGGGCATTTGGGTTGTCTCCACCTTTTGGCTATCTTGTGAATTATGTTACTGTGAACATGGGTGTACAAATACCTGTTTGAGTCCAAGCTTTTAGTTCTTCTGGTTGTCTACCTAAGAGTGGAATTGCTGGATCATATGGTAATTCTATGTTTAACTTTTTGAGGAACCTCCATACTGTTTTCCACAGTGGCTTTATCTTTTCACATTCCCAGCAGCAATTCATGAAGCTTCCAGTTTCTCCATGTCCTTGCTGACACTTGTTATTTTCAGAGTTTTTTTTGGACGATAACCATCCTATCATCCTAATGAATGTGAAGTATCTAGGTACAAGTTTTTTCTGTTATATTTATGATTATAGATTTCCCCCATATCACTGTTTTCTATTTTATTTTACTTCTGTGACTTGTAGAAAAGGAGTTTAAAAATTTAAAAATAATTGTGCCTGAGCATTTTTAAAATGTGCGTAATTTCACCTTTTGCTTCAATAAGTGAAAAAGTTCTCTTGTCTATAAATGAGGTAAATACTTTTTTCTGTTTTCTTTTACTTTCATTCCCTATAATGTTATGTTAAAAAAATAAATATCCCCTAGGAATTTATAGTGATATATGATGTATGTATCACTATAATATATAATATCACTATAAATATGTATATATAACATTATTATATATAGGCATACATACACACACACACACACACATATATATATATATATATATATATATAAAAAATGAGAGCTAGGTCTAAGCTAATTTTTTCCTACATTGGGATCCTATTATCATAGAGACATTAAGTAAACGGTTTCTTTTTTCACTGTCATTTTACTTAGTGTTTATTACTTACCACATTTTTATATACAGTGAGAATTTATCTGTTTCTTGTTTTGAGTAAGTCCCATATGATTTTGATTATTGATGTCTACAGTATATTTTTAGTGTCTGGAAGAGCTAGTTCTACCTTACTACTTTTCTCTGTGATATTCTTAAATAGTTCATAAATTTTCAAATTTAGGAAAATTTTTGAATTCTTAGAAGCATGGTGGAATGTAAATGGGAATTGCATTAATCTTTATATTAACTGGGGAGGGATTTAACTTTCTCATCAATCAGGTAACATGGTATGGCTTTGTTTTGTCCGTTTTTAAGTTTCTCTCCTTTTTTCCCATGTTTTAACCTTTTCTTTATGTAAGCCTCACTCATCCCATTCCACGCTAATTATAAAGTCTTTTTGTAGTTGTTGCTCTTCTAAAGAGCTAACTGAACAACTGCACTGGCAGTGTAGTTGCTTGTGTTCCGTGGGTGAGAGATACTGACTGCTTTACTGTGGATTGTATGTTATGAGCTGACCTGCAGTAGAAAAAGCTTCTGTTGTTGGCGATGGCCTTCTATGTGTCTGAGTGTAGAGACTGCAGAGACCTGAGTGTACACCATGAGCTTGTGCCACACCACACACGCACCTAAGCATCTTGGAACACACAGCGAGCCGGCAGCGTGTCTAGGATTGAGAAGAAGTATTTCCAATTCCTGATCTTTTTTTTGGCTGTGACTAGATTATGTCTTAGTCCTGCATGAATATGAGATTCATAAAGTCAGAATGCTCAACCAACATGACAGAGGAAACCTTGTGAAGTACCCACAGTTGCAGGAACCAGAGCCTGTGCATCTTACCGTGTTACCTGCATGGGAGGGAAAGCACCCTGGTTTAAATCCCATATAGGAAGCCATCTGTGCCGTCTTCATCTCCCTCTCCCCATGTTTTAGCTCACAGTGTTCTGGGTTTGAGTACTGGTTCTGCTGCTTACTGACTGCATGGCCCCTCTCTGAGTGGTCCCTCAGTGAGCCTCAGTTTTGTCTTCAGTGAAATGGGAATAATAATATCTTCCTCATGAGGCCATTGGGAGAATAAATGAGCTAATAAAAGTGAACTTACTAAAGGCAATGCAGGATCCTGGATTGGATCTTGGAACAGAAAAAGAGCATTAATGCAAAAGCTGGTGACATCCAAAAACAGTCTGGGGTTTAGTTAAAGTAATGTACTAATTAATTTTTTTTTTAGCTTTGACAAATGTGCCATGGTTATGTAAGATGGTAGTATTAGGAGAAACTTGGTGAAGGGCCTACTACTGTCTTTTCAGCTTTTCTGTATATCCAGAATTACTCCGAAGTAAAACTTTTTTGTTTTAAAGAACCTGTTTTGCAAATGATATTGTTACACAAATGTCAAGTGCTTTTATTTCAAATATCTTTCTTTTGCTAGACTGTTAGGCTTATTGAACAAGTATTTATTGAACAAATATTTCTCAAATGCCATTTTGCTAAGCAGTATGGACAGTGTAAGGAAATGTAAGATAAGGCCTCCGCCCTGTAATCTCTTCCAGGGAAAAAAGTTGAAAATGCACCTTAGCTAAGTACAACACAGCAGATGTCACAGGGGCTGTGTGGCTGAGTAGCTGAGACCACAGGTGCTGTGGGCTCCGCGAAGGTGGACGCTTGCTCTGAGCTGCAGAGGTGGGGAGGGCGTCTGGGAAAAGGCTGATGTGAGCAAAGAGACGGAGCAAGAACATAGGAATTGGCCGGGCGCGGTGGCTCACGCCTGTAATCCTAGCACTCTGGGAGGCTGAGGCGGGTGGATCGTTTGAGCTCAGGAGTTTGAGACCAGCCTGAGCAAGAGCGAGACCCCGACTCTAGTAAAAGATAGAAAGAAATTAGCCAGACAACTAAAAATATATAGAAAAAATTAGCT
>CAUYSK010002606.1:0-21631 GCA_963575035.1 Avahi laniger | reverse complement strand
ATTAGAGATGTTGAGCATTTTTTCATATGTTTTTTGGCCATTATTCTGTCTTCTTTTGAAAAGTTTCTGTTCATCTCCTTTGCCCACCTTTTGATAGGGCTGTTCGATTTTTTCTTGCTGATTTTTCTGAGTTCTGTATAGATTCTTAATTGATATAGTCTTTTTAGGTTATAAAAAATAGAAACCAAAAACTAAGATTGTGAAAATAGTCACCAAACTAAATACTCCTATAAAAAAAGCCTTATGGTCTCTAAACAGATAAACCTGTTTGCATAAAGTGTTAAGAAATTAGTATCTACAAGTTTTATTCCATACATTTCTCTATTTTAGTTTCCAGGAAAGAAAATATTAATTTAATGGTTCCTAAAGTAGCCTCTTTTTACCCACACTAACCAAATGCTGTTCAATTGCCAACATAAATTCTTATCTGAAACTATTGTGCACCTTAGTAAAAGAGAATTTGTGTTGTATTTGTCCTACCCTAGAGAATGACTTTGGGGGTGCTTTAAGCACTGTCCCAATCAATTTCTCTTTTTCTGTATAAATGAGGAAATCGTTATCCACCACATGTCTGTTACAGCTCTATCTTTCTCATACAGAATAAACAATCAAGTCTTCCAAACTCTCAGAGTAGAAACAATTCTTCTGATTGGTTTGGACATATGGCACCTTCCCCAAACCACACAAATGTCTGATCCTCATGAGTCCTCCCATTAAACAACAAGCAAACATCTGGAAATCACCTGCCCCAAAACAAAACTTACATTGTAACAGTCTTTATAGGTAACTAGTTGTCTTCCAGAAAGAACTTGAACAAATCAGGGTCAAAATAAATGGTATTATTAGGCTAGAAAATTCTTCTAAAAAGGAGAGTTGAAAGTGATTTCTGATTCCACTAAAGCAGGCCCCACAGACAATTACAGTTTTTCTTAGCAAACAAAGCAAAACAAAAGAAAGCTGAATGTTTCTTACACTTTCATTGAAAAGAACCAAGAATTAAAGGAGGTCTGTAACTGTCTTTCTATTTAGAGAGTTTCTGCCTTAGGAAATACCAATGCCTTCACTGACATTAAAAAATAGATTCCAGCTAATGTGATGAATTTAATATAAACTAGTATTTTTACCCAGAGTTGAGGATAATTTCTAATGAAGACAATTTGTCTCCATCTGGTTCCTCAGGGCTGTTTCTAATGACCCAACTCTAAATGGAGAGTAATCTCATCAGATTCTGACACTGCAGTCACCTTAGATGCAGCCACTCCTGTGGCCATTTGGCATTTCCAGGTTTCCCTTATAGAGTTCTGATTGTCAGCAAGAATAAAGGGCTGGAGCATTGATATAAACAAATTATCTAAGACTGCTCTTAAAAAAAAGAGTCTTGGCATGTCCAGACTAAAAGAGTGAGAGCTCTATGAATGGAATCAGCAGCCTAATTAGGGTCAGTGGTTATATTCAGGTTCGGTCGCTATGATGAATGAGTTGTTTTGCACAATTCTCATCCACCTTCTCACTTCTTAAATGAAACCTCATTAAGAACACTTCACTCTATCAGGCTGATTCATCATTCTTATTTTTTTTTTTGTTATGAATGTGGAACCACAAAATGGCAATTAAATATTTAACAAGTGAGATTTTTGTATGCATCTGCATGTTATATTTATAATGTGGTCCAAATTGTAAGTTGTTACTATAGAATTGAACGTTACTGACTAAATTGTTCCAGCAGTCATGATATTGGGAATATATGACAGGACATCATATAAAAGAGCATGGCCCCAAAATTACTATGCCTAGGGGTTTTATCTGTAGATATAAGACAGCATAGTCAATGGGATGAAATATGTTTTCAACCATGCTAGGAGACAGTCTTTCCTTAACATGTTGGGAGTGTCTATCTAAGTCCTGAGAGAAATCTTTATACTTCCTGGCCATAATTCCAACCATTTTCTGATGCAGCCTATTGTCTCCTGTGGAGAAGGGAAATGGATAATTCTTTGTTACTGTATTTTAATTAATTATATTATACACTTTTTTATTATCAAAGTGTATACAAACTAGTTCTTATTAGGTCATGTTCACACCCAAAATAGAAATTTCTAAAACAATATGTAGGTGTTAGAGTAGAAGATTAGGAGAAGGGTCTGAAACTAGAAGCAGGTACTTGAAGATGAGGTGCAGGTGTTAAAATAAACAACTCTTAAGCAGAAGTTAGCTAGAGGGGCTGATAAGAACTGGCCTTAACATGCTTGTCAGCTATCTCTGCCACCTTCCATGAATTTTGGCTAATTATGATGTCATTTACATTGTGGTTTTAAAATTTCTCCACCCTTGAAATCACCATGGTAGTTCTGAAACAACCATATAAAGTATTAAAATGAGAGGGAACACAATTCTAGGAATCACTACCCAAATTTTTAGTAAAAGCCAAACCCTTAGCTTTGAATACTCCTCCATTCAATAAGTAAGACTATAAAAGATCTAAGTCCACATCCTTCCAGGGAAGCTGCTCTTTTTGAGCCTGCCTGCTCTTTCCTGGGTGTACTTTCACTTTCAATAAAGCTTTTGGTTGCTTGGCTTATGTGTTGTTCCCTGAAATTCTTATCTGGGAGGAACACCAAAACTTAGAAAAACTTCCACTCACAGGCTAATGACAGAGATGCACAATCACCTATCTAAAATTTGGATTTAGTGCCTATAACACAAAATAAGTAAATTGCAAAATAACCCTAAAATCCAAATAAAGGTGACATCTTAAATTCTTGATTTTTGAAGATGAAAAATATATCCTTAACTTTTAAAAATGTATACAAAAGGCAATAATAGAAATCAATGGAAATAAAAGGCCACTGAGAAAATTTTGAAACTTTATATTATCAGGACTATAGAATTATTATAGGTTCTTGAAAATCAAAATAGTTTCAAAGTAGTACAGAGTCCTCTGTACTTCAGCAGAAGATATTTGTATAAAATATTACAATAGATTTTTCATGTATAAATAGACTCTTTTGATGGTTGTTGGATAACTCAATCTTTTCTAAATTAATAAAATATATTATGAATTTTTTAACAAATGAAGCATAATACACAAATTCTAGATATATGACTTGGATGACAGATAATTTTAAATTACCAGAAAGCTAATACTTTTGTAAATTCATCAATTATTTTTTGTTTTCTCCAAAATTTTTTATGAGTACTAGAAATTTATATAAATATTAGTTATTAATAGATTGGAGTTTCGCTTTAAAAAGAAGGGAGAAAAAATGACAGAATCTGAATTTTGAAAGTAAAATTAATCATTTTTCTAATGTCTTCCAATAATTATTTCTTTAGAAATAACTACATGTTACCAATATCAGGAATGGGAGAGTTCTTCAAATATTAAAATAATAGTCAAAGAATATTGGGAATAACTTTACTGAACAACTTACATGAAATGAAAAAATTTCTTGAAGGACAAAAGTACAAATTAAGTATTTTAAAGAAGAATTAGTTTATATATAGATATATATATATATATATATATATACATATACACACACACACATGTGAAATTGATTTTTTAGTTAAAAACTTATCGACAAAGAAAATTCAAACCTCAGATAAGCCCAATCTTAAATTCTACCAAACTTTTAAAAATAAATAAAATTAATTCTGTGCTAATTCTTCCATAAAATTAAAGAGAAAGCAATAATTCCCAAATCATTGTATAAGGCCTGCACTGCTTCAATACCAAAACTTGATAAAGATACTACAAGAAAAGAAAATTACAGTACAATATATCTAATGAACATAAATACAAAAAATTCTTAGGAAAATTTTAGCAAATTGAATCTAAGAACATGTAAAAATGTACTACACCATGATTCACGTGGATTTTAAGCAAGAAATGTAAAGTTGGTTTAAATTTAATAAATTAATCAATGTAATACACTTCATTGTATGAAAGAGAAAAAAAGATCTGACCTTCTCAATTGATGCAAAAAAATAGCATTTGTCAAAAGCCAACTAGGATTTCTGATAACCTCTGAACACTCTAGGAATAGAAGGGCACTTCTCCAAACTTATAAAGGGAATCTGTGTATAAATTATCACTAGCATCATGTTTTGTGATAAAAGACTGAATCTCTTCACATTACAATCAGGAACAAGGCAAGAATGTGTATCCTCATTCTTTTTAAAAACATTTTAATGGATATTCTAGCTAATAAAATAAAGAGTAAGAAATAAAAGGTATTCATATTTATAAAAAGAAGTAAAACTGCTCTATTCACAGGCAGTTTGTCTATGTACAATATCCATTAACATCTACAGAAAAAAACTACCAAAATTAATAAGTGAGTTTTGTAAGGTTACTGAAAAGAATACCAGTATATGAAAATCAATTTTAAAGTGTATAATTTAGAAATGAATAATTAGACATTGAAACAAAACTAATATTTACAAATGTTTTAAAATATTAATTGAATTCCTCAGGTGTCAATCTGACAGAAGATATGCAAGACCTGACCTCTGAAAACATATATTCAATAAGTATATTTAACATATATACATATATTTAAGAATATGTAATATATGCATTATTTACATGCAGTTGTTGAGAGAAATAAAACAAGTCCTAAAAAAATGGAACAATATACCTTAATCATATATCTGAAGACTCAATATTGTCAAGATGTTAATGTTCTCCAAATAGGTCTATACATTAAGTGTAATTTCAAACCTCCAAAAAGCATTTTTGCTGAAATTGACAAACTAATTCTGAAATTCACATGAAAATATATAAAGGACCTAGAAGATATAAAAGTGTGCAAAAAATAATGTTGGAAGATATCTGTTGCCTGACCTCAAGATTTATTAAAGTGTTACAGTGATCAAGGGAGTTTTTTACACAAATAAAGGTAAATACATAGAAAAGGCAATAAAGTAAGAGTTCAGGAAGAGACCCAATTAGATATACAACAATGAAAAAAATGAATCACTTGAATAAGTGGTCTTCAAATATGTTTGTACATTATGATCACTTGAGTAGATTTTTAAGCAGCATGGAAGCATGGGTCCCATCCTAAGATATTTTTTTTCTGAGTTGGTCTGGGATAGGGCCCAACTATTCGTATTTCTACAAGATTGTAAGATCTCATGTAATTGTGAAGAATATCCAGATTTGGGTATCATTAATTTAGATGGTGAATCTTTGCCTGTATTGAAGTGCTAGCCTCTACTTCAATTGCCATGTATCTCCTTCACAATTTGAGTAGGAAATAATTTTTTTCCTCTCAATTAAATGCATAACCATCCCAAGGATCCATGGTCTTACATTATAGGAGATATTTGATATTTTCACTTGTGTTTGTCCTAATTGGAAGCTTATTACGCTGCATCTGACACCAGCTGCAAAGTTATCATTACCAAAGATTGCTATGAAAAGAATCCATTGCATGCAATGCACAGCAGTAGTAGAGCTGCTCAGTTCCAGTGGATGGGAGCATGTGTCTGGGAAAACACCTTAACCACAGATCACATGCTTCACAAAATTAATTTTCTATTTCTGGGAGGGTTTTCAAACAAACTCACTTATAAATTTTCTCCCATGTCTCCTTAAGAACTTTTCTGGGGAAATACATTACATTCTTTTAGCAACAGTATTTCATTACCTCAGTGATGATTCATTGAGAAGAACACCCTAAACTTTTGGATCATGCAACAGTTACAAGTGTGTGCGCATGCATACATGCAAGATTAGTTTTAGATTGGTTTGGCGATATTTCTACAGTGGTCAGGAGAATTTCACAGGAATTTTGATGTGATAACTTCTCATATCCCAAATGGTCTTTTATCATGTTACTAATTGTGCACAGACTCAGATTATTTTGTGAGGTTTCCTTATTGCTGTGGTCAGTAGAATTCTAATACGGTCCCCAAAATTTCCAGTCCCTGATGTACATACCCTGTGTAATCTCCTCCCCTTGAATGTGGGTGGAATCTGTGAATATGATGGGATATAACTACTGTGATTAGTTACTTTATATGAAAAAGATGAAAGGACTTTATGGATGTAATTAAGGTCTATAATCAGTTGACTTTTAGTTAATTACAGAATGATTATCCTGGATAGGTCTGACCTAATCAGGTGTGTGCATTATGAAAAAATAGAAATGTCAGAGACATGAGAATTCAGAGATACTCAGTGCAGCCATAAGAATGTCTCATGGGCTTTGAAGAAGCAAACTGCTGTGATGTGGAGAGGCCACATGGCTAGGAATAACAAGTGGCCTTGGCACTTGAAAACTTCTGTACCACAACCTATAAAGAATTGAACTCTCTCTTTGATCAATATAACTAATTTGAGTAGCTTTAAAATGCTAAACTTGTGGTAATTTGTTACACAGCAGTAAAAAACTAATACCACTGCCCACTAGTTTTACATCTTGATCAAAGACATGGTTTAGAAAAGAGAACAGATTTTTTCTAAGTACCTAGAATCCAATGACCTGTATCATTCTTATCCTCCAAATTTATAGCAGAAATTATTTTTTGCTTTAATTCCCCAAAGTCAATTATTCAAGACAGGCTAAAGGCACATTTATGACATTCCATAGACATGCAAATGTATACTTCCTTTATTCAATGATAATGTTAGTTATTTAATAATTTGGAATCTGACAAAACAGCTGGAGAAACTTTGAGGAATAGTATTCTCCCAAAATTTAAAGCAGTCTCCCCCCCTAAACACACAATTTGCCTCCCTTTAGTTGACAGTGAATTCCCCATTACCTGACTATGGTCAAATGATATATTTGTCTCATGTGTTATCTGGCTTGAGAAGACCATATCCTATTTAAATTAACTTCACTACTGAACTAGTAACATATAATTACCTTTATTTAGATCAAAAAGCCAATCACTTGATATGTAATCAAAATTTCCTAATTTGACATTCTGGTTTTTCATAGCTATTCCTTGAACAATAAAATATTGTAAGAATCATCCTCTAATTTTAACAGCACCTGTGTGAGGCTTTATGCCCTAGTATTGCTCTACCTCATCATAACCACAAAGGACATGCCAGTTGTCCTGAAATAAGGTTGGAGTGTCTAACGTTCTCTGGCATTAAGGGAGTGGAATGTCCAGTGACAGATTACCATACCATATATAGCAAAGTAGGCAAATTAGTGACTTAACATAACACAGAAAATGTGTCAAATTGGGGATGTGCTATTGCTCATTGGCTTAACAAAACAATATTGGAGGTTGAGAAAGAGAATAAATATAATGAAATGAAGAGAGAATGCCGCTTTATTATATCTACTTCAAAGCCTATTGGGACAAGATTTAAAATTTCCCCAAATTGAAAATGTCTGTGGAGAATACATAAACAGCAATGATTTGTACTAGTGGAATGGCAGCATGAAATAGGAGCAATTCTGTTCTCATGGAATGGTTGTATGTGCATCTTTATACCCATCCCAATTGACCAAATACTTAATTGATAAGCCCAAAAGATAAAGAAAACCAAACAATGGGGATGTGTTAAGAGGAAGAACCTATAGAGAAGAAAGTACTTTTACTACAGTCCTCAATAAAATAATTGGTGGAATTTCTTATCTTCTTTCTGCCTTTCATTTAGCCCTTACAAAGTGAGCAGGGAAAGATTGCATGACTTACGTGATGATGGGAAGAAGCAATGACTATACAAGGCTGACTACCTGTTACTGTCTCTTACTTTGAATGGGATGTTTTTATCATTCAGCTCATTCAACTTTTCTCTTGTTCATCATATTGACAACACTGTAGGTCATTATAAAGGTCAGAACTCAAACCTGCTTCAGTGAGAAAACTTTGTCTCTATTATTGTTCAATATTGAGATTGAACTAATTCGAATCAGTGATACTGGCAAACAAATGTTTTTTCAATTTTTATTCTAAATGGCTCATCTTTGGATAGAAAATATGAGAATACCACTTTAATCCACTCATCAAAATTGCATTCTCCAGTCTAGCTTTATCTCTAATATAGCTATTATTTTGATTTCTGTCTGTCTGTCTTCAATATCTGTCTTCTTGAATTGATTCCAAATTAGGCATGGAGAAAAAGTATAATTCTATTGCTTCCATACCTCTCTTCATCATTTTAAGAAAGCCTGTACATAATGTCCTCTTTAAAATTTTATGCTTGCCTGATAAGTATACATTCTGTTCTTTATTTTGTTTTCAAAATATAAATATAAAATTTAAGTGTTTTTGCTTTCAAAGTAGGCACATATTTTTAGTTTCACGTTCTAGTGCATTCAAGTTCAGTTTCTTTTCCACCTGTATACCCACTGCCTGATACAGAGTGAACAAAAATAAGGAACATTCACAAATCATTTGTACTTCAGAATAATCAGTTCAATTAAATTTTTTGATTAGTTATTTATTCCTTTATCTAACAAGCATTTACATGGCTTTGAAGAACTTGCCATGTGCATGGCACTGGGCATTTAAAGTTGAAACAATATAGTTTATGAATTCATGGAGCTAATAATATGGTGTAGACTTATAAGCTACTGATAAATTTATACCATGAAGATATTTACCATTAATTATTATGTATTCAGAAATTCATTTATTACTTCTAAACATTTTATAACCCTATATTTTTACCTATAGTTTGTAGGTCATTTACGTAACATGTCCTTATTCAAAAATTCATTCATTTGTACAGTAATTGATTAGATAATTTAGCCTGCACATAAATCTGTAGAATAAGATCTGAGACACTATAGTAAGTGCTTGGTATCCTAATTATACTAAATGGATGTCATCTATAATTTTTAATTCCAGATATTAATCATATGTATTATGAACTTTCTATTATAAAAATTAATAACATTTATGATAAGTATTTTAATATATCCATCATATTTATTTTGGAAGGTCATCTTTAATACATGACTGTATTTAATACATGACTACACTTAAATAGGAACAACTTCAGACAGTTTTATAACCTTGAAATTTAATTATTGATCCTGTTGTTATTGACTGAGTTATCATTGAATCAATAACAACAGATGTGGGTTATTTGGCTTCGATATTCTATATAATACAAAAACAGTGATACACTGTTAACTTCGGTGGCTTGCCATGAGCCACACCTCTGGTATTCCCACTCTAATTTAGTCTTCTCCCTTTGAATATGGGCTTGCCTGTGACTTGCTTTAACCAGTAGACGAATCACTTTGGGTGTGTTCTGATCTAAATTTTAAGAAAGTCTGGAAGCTCCCACTTAGATATTTTAGAGAAAGCCAGCCACTATATATATGAAGACTGACTCACTAAAATTTGGTATATGTTTATAATGGAATATTACTCAATCATAAGAAATGGCGATGATCTAGTACCTCTTATACTTTCCTAACTGCTTGTGATTGACCAGGAAGTGTATTCAAACCCAGAAATGTGCTTAGAATTCTTAACGTCAGGCAAGGCAGAGTTTGTTTTGTAAACAACTCAACACAATTGAAAACTGCACTCAACTCCTTGTAGTATTAAAAACATTTTTTAAAAAGGTCCTAAAAAAGATGATCAAATCAGAACTAACAAGAAAAACTTGCAAATAAAAATCATGCCACAATCTGAATAAAGTCTGTAGTTGAATTCATTGCATGATACCAATGATAATTTCTTAGTTCTGACTAATGTGGTTTGGTTATGTAAGACGTTAACACTAGAGGAAGCTGAGTGGAGAATATTTGGGATCTGTACTATGATAGCAACTTTTCAGCCTCATCTAAAATTATTCCAAAATAAAAACCTTAAAATTTAGAAAATGAATTTTCCTCATTGAAAAATTAATTGTTGCTTAAGATGGCTATTCCTCAAGAGAGAGTGAAATAACTCAATTGTCCAGGGCACATACGTAGGAACGGATGGACCTTCGTTCTAAGCCTGGCTCTGTTATTTACTAGCTGTGTGACTTGGAGACAGTTTGTTTAACTTCTTTAAGCATCTATTTATTTCACATACAAAATGAGTACACTAATAGTACTCTTATAAAATTATCTGAAGTGCTTTGTACATTGCCTGGCACATGGATGGTGCTAAATGAATGTAATAATTATTAACAGTACAGTGTTGATTCATGTTTGTTGTGTATGTGTGTGTGCATGTGTGTGTGTGTGTGTGCAGACAAAGCTGAGTATGTGGCACCTAGAATATTTCATCACTGCCCAAATGAAACAATTTGACTTGTTTTTCTGTGCTTTGGGTTCACAAACAGAAGACTTGTTCCAATGTTCTCTCAGAAATAGGATTTTCAATTCGGCTACTCTTTTATATTAAAGTAAGCACCGTAACCAGATGGTCCCTGTTCTGGAGTTCCAGAATGACATTAAAAATGAGTGGGCAGAGGGATTTTATTAGTCATTTGTTGGCTTTGCAGCAGCTATTTCCATGAAATTATAGGACAATGATAAAATTAAAGCAGCTTATGCTGGGCTTTGGAAACCTGGTCCCAATGTCTGCAAATAGTCATAGGTCGGGAATGTAGAACAGGAGCAATAAATCAGAGAATTATTGCCTGATGATCCCAGGTCCCTTTGGGGGAGAAGCCAAGACCTCTGAGGAGCTTGGCCCAAGGAAAATAGGCCAAAGACAGGAAATACTGCCCTGCTGAAGAAGGCCTGCAACACCTCAGCTTTCTGGTTAGCGTCGTGCCTCCAGTGGAAGGGAGGTACCTCCTAATGGGCTGTTGGAAACTTCCCAGGAACTGTATCTAAAAGACGAAGAGAAACTTGAAATCAAACCTGGGACCTCAAGTCAACCCATCCATACAGCAACTCCTGTCTTCAAGCCCTCCTTGGCCTGCCAGTCCTCTGGGTGTACTTCATTACCTTGTGTCTCCCTCCTCAGTCCCTACTGTTCTCCTATACAGCTGCCTTCTCACCGCGTACACCCTTTCCCCACCAGCCTGCTCTCCAGAGCAGGATCTCAAAAACAAATAAATATTGTGGCTTAAAGACTCAAAACCTGACTTCTACTCCTGATTCTACCACCTGCTGGGATGGGAAAGAGACTGAACATGTCCCACAGTCTCAGGTTTTTTACATTTATTAGCTTCCTTTTGCATTAAAAACAGTGATAATAAGTTCCATATTTGGTCTACATCTACAGAGGGTTTTTATGAGGTTTAAATGAAATGTATTAAAAAATGTACCTACTAGACACTCAATAGACATTGATTTCCTTTCTCTCTTCTGTCCACTGGAACTGTTTCCTGAAGTTTTGGGAAAATATCCAGGGATCGGCAGTATAATTTCCACTGCCATTGGCCTGATTTTGGCCTTGCTGATAGTACAACGAAAAGCAAAATGTCTTAGAATTCCAAGAAACATTGTATGTCAATATTTAATTATACCATAGACTTCATATGTGGATGATCCCTTTTGAGATTTTTAAAAGCCAAGTGAATTTCAAACTTGGATTGCCTGCTCTCTCTAAGCCCAGATTTCAGAGATTGTCTGCTCTCTCTAAGCAACTGATTTTGATTGTTACACCAAGGATATATAAGAAGTAATTAGTTAATTGGCTGACCTTCTTTCTTAATACCCATGTGATGCTTGCTTGGATAAATTTGCGTACTCTCTCCATTTGTATTTTTACTCTAAATCCATTGAGAGGAGAATAGTGAAAGCTTCTTACGCAGATCTTATATCTCCGTGAAAGCTTTTATGAATATTTCCAGTATATGCACCCACTTTTCCCAAAGAAGAAACAGAGGTGATCAGAATCTAATTCTCCAAAACATGATTCATTTCTTCAATAGCTCCTGAAATTCTGAATGGTAATAGAGAAGCTGCTTTTGAGATTTTTCTTTCTGCTCTTCCTTTTTTTTTCCTGAGAATGAAAGGGAAAGGAAGACCATTTGCAAGTGACTGAAAGGTTGTATTAACTTTTAAAATTGCCTTACCTTTAAAGTTTCAAGTTTGATACTTAATCACCTTTGGTTCCAAAGCAGAAAAGGCCAGTCAGCTGCATCCACTTACATAGCCAGCGTGCTGTGGATTCAGAGGAACTGTCGGCTTTTATGGGGTGATTGCAGCCTGGTGCTTCCCATCTCTCTTCACGCTTCAGATTTATGAAATCAATGTCAATTGAGAAGGCTAGTAAACAGTTGCAGCAAGTAAGAGTTAAATTCAGTGTGTGGTAAATGGAAAATTGTTCCACGAAGAAAAGAAAGAATAGAAGGAAGCCATAAAAGCACAGTAGGAGAAGAGATAATCATGACTCCGGGGAGGCAGCGTAGTGCAGTGGTCAGAGCACAAATGCCCTTGGTTCTCAACCCAGAGCTACCCATGTCGGCTTGTGATTTTAAGGAGTTGCTTAACCTCTCTGTGCCTTAATTTTGTTATGTATAGCAGAGACAATGTGATAACGATATCTGTCTATTAAGGTTGCTATAAGAATTAAATTAGTGTCTACCACATAATAAGTACCATGTACATCTTTTTTAAACAAATAAAAATAATAATGGCATGGTGAATACAGGACACCATGCATTTGTAAAACCCATGGAAATGTAGAGCCCAAACAGTGAACCTTGATGTATGTAAATTTAAAGAAAATCGTTTAGGAGGTTGGATGGAATGCAGAATATGAGAAAACAACCTAGTTGTATTACAACTGTATGAAACAACCTCACTGAAGGGGGTGGGAGGAAAGATGCTGAACTAAGTGACTTTAGAAATAAGTGGAGTCTATAAGACTAAAGGCAAAAGAAACTGTACATAAGCACTACTCTATTTGATAGAGTTAAGTATTGGTTAGCAATTCTGATGCTTGATACATGAATACAGGAATGAAATAATTAGGTGAATGGATGAAAGGGGTTTGGGGTCATGTTTCTCCAAGTTGGGAGGTTACAGATAAGCAAGGGAAGGAGGCTGGAATGATCTATGTAGTAATGGATCGGAGTTGGAGATATCAGTATGAACTCATGTTTAGGTTAATATAGATAATTACATACATAAATTATTCATAGATATGTGTATATACATGGGCTAGTACACACACATCTACTTTCTTTTTCTATTATATCAGCCGAGAGGGCCCACAGGCAATAACACGCAGCAGGAGTGAGCACACCCAGTACCCAAATCTTGGTTTCTAATGCCATTTTCCAATACAAGGAACGAGGGTTTCTTGGAGAAATGGCTGGTTCAGGACTAGGACAAGAAATACACAAGCAGAGCTTGAAGCATCTTCCTGTGTCAGAAAATAGAGAAATGGTCAAAATAAACAAACAAACAAGCAAAACACCACACCAACAAAACACATTAATGAGAATATGTCAACGGGACACAAGAGCCAACTGAAAAAGCTCCCAATGGCCAAAGATGGGATAATTTGGTCAATTAAAATAAAGTAGTATTGGGTTATTGCCCAAAATATTAAATAAATATCCATTTGTCCATAGTGATACAAATAAGAAAAATAAATGGGGGGAGGGAGAAGGAGAAGGGAATACACAAATCACCTATGCAGATTTCCAAATAATTTATGTAGATACTCTTCCCTCAAGAATGCAGAGCATAACTCCCCACTGCTTAAGTGTGGGTGGTGCACAGATAGTGACTTCTTTCCAAAGAGTACAGTTTGGAAAGGGGGAAAAAAGAGTAACTGACAGACCAGACCCGGTTGCTCACGCCTGTAATCTTAGCACTCTGGGAGGCCGAGGCAAGTGGATTGTTTGAGCTTAGGAGTTCGAAACCAGCCTGAGCAAGAGTAAGATCCCGTCTCTACTAAAAAAATAGAAAGAAATTATCTGGACAACTAAAAATATATAGAAAAAAAAAATTAGCCAGGCATGGTAGTGCATGCCTGTAATCCCAGCTACTTGGGAGGCTGAGGCAGTAGGATCGCTTGAGCCCAGGAGTTTGAGGTTGCTGTGAGCTAGGCTAATGCCATGGCATTCACTCTAGCCAGGGCAATAGAGCAAGACACTGTCTCAAAAAAAAAAGAGAGTAACTGACAGATACCACCTTAGCAAGACGATCAAGGGTTAACATCAAGAATGATGTCATGCTGATAGCGTGTATCCTTGATATGACATGATGAAAAAGACACTTTACCTCCGTGGCCTTCCTCTCAAAATCCACAATCGCAGCATAATCATGATAAAAACAACAAACACATCCCAACTGAGGGACATTCTATAAAATGCCTGACTGGTACTCCTCAAAACTGTCAAGGGAAGTCTGAGTAACTGTCACAACTCAGAGGAGCCCAAGTAAACATGATGACTAAATGTAATCTTGGATGAGATCCTGGAACACAAAAAGGTCATTAGATAAAAATTAAGAAAATCTGAGTGAAGTATGGACTTTAATTAATAATAATGTACCAATATTGGTTTATTAACTGTAATAGGCCGGGCGCGGTGGTTCATGCCTGTAATCCTAGCACTTTGGAAGGCCGAGCCTGGAGGATTGCTTGAGGCCAGGAGTTAGAGACCAGTCTAAGCAAGAGCGAGACCCCGTCTCTACAAAAAATAGAAAAATTATCCGGGCATAGTGGCTCATGCCTGTAGTCCCAGCTACTCAGTAGGCTCAGACAGGAGGATCGCTTGAGCCCAGGAATTGGAGGTTGCAGTGAGCTATGACGATGCCACTGCACTCTAGCCCAGGTGACAGAGAGAGGCCCTGTCTCAAAAAAAAAATTAAAAATTAAAAAATTGTGATGTACCACACTATGTACCATACAAATTTAAGAAGATAATAGGAGACACTCAACATGGGGTAAGTAGTCCCTCTGTATTCGCAGTTTTGCTTTCTGTGATTTCAGATACTCATGGTCAACTGTGGTCCAAAAATATTACAGTATTTTGAGAGAGAGAGAGAGAGAGAGACCACATTCACATGATTTTCATTATAGTATATAATCATATAATTGTTCTATTTTATTATAAGTTATTGTTAATCTCTTCTGTCCCTAATTTACAAATTAAATTTTATCATAGGTATATATGTATATGTATATGTATATACTATACTTGTATAGTACATGTAGGGTTCAGTACTATCTGTGGTTTCAGGCATCCACTGGACACCCTGAAATGCATCCCCAGTGGATAAGGGCAGGTGACTGTATATGGTTACTCTGTACTATCTCCACAATTTTTCTGTAAATCTAAAACTGTTCCAAAATGCAAAGTTAACTTAAAATAATAATAAATGATTGACATTTATTAAATACCCATAATATGATAGTGACTTCTCATGCATTAATTTTATTACCCCAAAATAACTGGTACCAGAAAAATGCCACTTATCATAAAACGATCAAAAACAGGGTTTTGAATTTTATAGTTAGTGAAAAATAACGAGTTTTATTGGATGCTCATTTTGAAAAAGGAAACAAATTATTAAAGTAACTTTATTAAAATATACATTTTTAAAAAGTATAGGATAGATGCATAATTATGCAGGAATTCTTAGCACTAACAAGGAACAAGTCAACTCAGGGTTTTGGGGGGTTTTTTGTGTAATTTTTGCAAACAAAATATATGATGGTATGAGATGACATCTTTTTCTTTATAGTATAATATTAAAGAGGATGTTTTTACAAAAAATATTTTATATCTTGCTCCATTTTCCCAATGTTTCTCTTAATTCTCTAAAGTTCAAATCATTCTTTAATACAATGTCTCAGTGAGTTATATGTCCTCTGCAGCACCTAAAATTAGTGCCTTGTATTTAGTCAAGCTCAGTTTCACCATGTATAAATTAGGGAAGAATAATAAAACCTGCCATTCCTACCTCATGGGATTATTGTGAGAACTCACAGGGTCATGAATTCTATTGACACTTTTCTGGTCTTTCAGGAAAACACCAATACCTCTGCTTCATAAGCCACAGCAGAGAGTAATTAGAACTTCAACTCTTTCTAATAGACCAGGTTTGTTGATATATTTCAACTAGCATGGTAATACCAATCTACGGGCCATGACCTCTGAGATGCAGTGTTGACAAGAATTCTGAGACTATACCTAGGACCAGTGGGATAGACTGCCGTGATGCGTTAGAAATATCTGCCATGGTTTTGGGGTCAGGAACTGGTGATATGTGATCTACAGTCTCTAAGTATGGCCACCAGCAATTCCTCAGCCCATGTGTGTGCA
The DNA here is from genome assembly GCA_963575035.1 of Avahi laniger. Taxonomy (NCBI): domain Eukaryota; kingdom Metazoa; phylum Chordata; class Mammalia; order Primates; family Indriidae; genus Avahi; species Avahi laniger. The sequence continues at coordinate 5,472 of CAUYSK010002606.1, read as the reverse complement.
TGCTGCTCCTCACAAAAAGAGGAAGAGTTGATCTCCCTTCCCTTTGAATCTAGGCTGGCCTCCTTGTGACTTGTTTTGCCAAACCCAAATTGGCAGAAGTAATTTGGGATTTCTGAAGCTATGCTTTGGAAGGGGTCAGCAGTTATTGCTTCCTTTCTTTTAGAAACCAGCTGCCATCTAAAAAGTCTGACTAACCTGAGACCACCATGTTATAAGGGAGCCCAAGTTAGTCATGTGAGAAGCTGGGTGAGGGGAGGGGAACTATGCAGAAGATCACCATGGTACCAGTCATGTGAATGAAGCCCTATTCGACCTTCAGGCCCAATCCAGCTACCTGTTGAATGACTCATGTGGACCTGAAGAGCCAGCCAACCGAGCCTTGCCCAAATTCCTGACTCACAGAATGATGGAAAATAGTAAATCATCATTGTTTTAAGCTCTTGGGTATTGGGATGGTGTGTCACACAGCTATAGACAATTAACTCGTGGTAGATGGAACAGAGTTTTGCCATTTCTATATTAAAGTATACTGGCTAGCTCCTAGGCCCTGTTCCAGATAATCTTATTCAATTGGTCAGGGATTGGGCCCAGGGATTGGTATATTTTAAAAGCTCTTCATTAGATTGTCACGTAGAAATAAGTTTCAGAATCATTGGTCTAGCCAGAATCATAAGTGCTACACACTGAGTTAGAAAGTCAAACTGAACTGAAACAGCCATAAGACTTTAGGAAGTCATTATTAAATCTGGGATTAGCAAGATAAACAAAATAAAACAAAAATTCCCCCTTAACAGTCATCTACAACATGCCACATTAGGTCATGCAAGCTGCAGGAAGATAAATAAAGAAGACCACAGCAATCAGAGACAAATGAGTAAACAGGTGAATAAAAGAATAGTACTCTTGATTTTTCCTAAGCAAAATAGTAGCATTTAACCCCAGATTCAGGCCCAGTATTTCTTCAGTTGCTGTTGCTTAATTAGCCTTACAATCAAAATAAAACATTGCTTTATTTCGGCCAAGATTTTTAGGATTGTATTTTGTGCTTCATATCCCGTTTTCAACTAACATTTGGATAACAAAAGGGTTTGACGGTTTTTTGTGAAAGCCTGAGAGAAAGTAGTTTAAGATTCTCAGATGTGTGGAGTGTTATTTGGTATTTTCGCATTACACTAGCAAGTCATTAAGGAGATATGTATGCCAAGCCACACCACCAATTTCCAGATATTGACTCTAACCAGGGTGTCAATATTCTAGTCACATCAGCAGAGTTTAACCTCAACTAATGTCTACTGACACATGACACTTTGCCTGCCCTTTAAGCCATTTATATCTTTGCTTTAGGCAAAATGCATTCTGTCTGTGTTGATATATGATTGTCAAGTGCTTGAATCTAAAACTCTAGACTTAGCAGAACTAAAAAAAAAAAAAAGAAAGAAAAGGAAAAGAAAGAAAAAGACAGTGCTGGTTTTCATTGGAGGCATGTCTGCCTTTGAAGCTTCATATTACAGAAGTTGAAATGAGAGTCTCCTGTGGTTTTGATTATAATTGTTGCTACGTGGCCCTCGAGTTTTCTAGGGCACCTCACGTATGACCACGTGTGCGGTTGGCTGAATAGCACTGATTAGTGAATGAATATGACATAGAAAAGCCTAGAGGTCTTTCAGCCTCCAGCCACTGTCCGAGAGAGGAAAGAACATCCCCTGGGCTGGGCACATTCAGCCTTTGCATGTGTTAATATGAAATACTTTCATCGCTCCAGTTTCCACTCATGTGGATTTTTCCTGGCTCCAATTCGGTGACCTAATTCTCTCATTTTCCCCCCTCTGAGAACATACTTTTTCTTAAGTTATTTTTTTCTCTGAAATCCACACCAACCTCCTCCCTTTCCCTTTTGATTTCTTATTCAGCCTGAAAACTACCTCACCAGTTGTAATTAGCCTGAGTACTTGTGGGGGTGGCCGGGAGGGAGAAGGGCTCTCCTCAGGAAATAGCTGGAATAAAGCAAGATTCCTTCTTCTAAGAGTAAGGAAGAGAAAACCAGGCCCATATATGCTGATTAAATCTTTCTTTGCTTTTTTCTCTATTGTAAAGCACCAAACTCTGATGAGGACTTATTCTTTGTGTTATTTTAAAACCTTAATTGACCCATACTGCACATTCTCAGCTTGTTAGGCAGGATCTTCTCTCTAATATACTCTCTTGGAGCAAATGAAGAGCAGAAATATACAATTTTTAAATGTCAGGTTAGCAGCTGTCTATGTTTTTTTTTTTTCCTATCTCCATCTTTTCTGGGTGTCTGTGCTAATTTGTGTAGAGTAGTGTGAAAAAGGTCTGCATTTCATTCCTATTAATGTCATCTTGAGCTAATTTTGCAGTGTGTTAGTGGGTCCATTAGGTCCTTACAAATATTATTTATACTAAAGAATTTTAATGTCTTTTATGTTTTGTATAAATTGATTTTTCTCAATAATAGTAGCTGTGATGCATGCTGTATACTCTGTTTGGTGTCTTAATTTTATTATCTCAATTAGTCAGCACAATAACCATGAAAGTAGTTATTGATATCTCCATTTTACAGATGAAAAAATCTGAAGCTTGGAGTTAAGTATAATAACTTACCCAAAGGAGCAGTGTGGCTGTCAGACCTGAGATTGAAACCCAGGGCTCTTTAGCTCTAAGCCTTTATATTAACCACTATACTAAACTGCCTTTCAAAACACATGCACTATCCGTTTGGAATTTTTTGAAGAAAGAGAAAAAGAGAGGAAAGATGCAAGAAAAGAACAAGGAAAGAAAAGAAAAGAAAAGAAAAGAAACGGGAGCATTTCCTACTCATGCACAGCCTGTAGGTAACAGTGGGGAGAAAGGAAAGATGCTGCTCAGAACTGTTTACACCTAAGAGAAGTCAGGGCAGAGAATGCCCAGGTTTGCAGACAACCAGAAGATATTGACTTCTCTCTTTTAGTAGAGAAAGCATAAAATTCTAGTCTCCCAACAAATAAAATTTCTTAAACTTTCCCTAGACCCTTTAATAAGTATAAAAATAAGAAGAAATATAAAATAACAGAAGCCTGCTTTATCCATGTTTATACAACCCTCCACTGTGTGCTAAGACCGTAATATTTTATTCCCTTTTATATCCTTTTGTGTACTTTTCAAATTCTAAAATGGATATCTATATAGCCATAGTTGTTAGGCACTGATTAAAAATCTCTGTTGATTTGTATTAGCTTATCAAAATTGATAATGGTAACGTGCACTTGCCATTTGATTGCTTTGTTGACAGGTACTCTCTTTAGACCAAAGGCTCCTGATTGAACAGCCTGTCATACTGACACCTAGGGCAGCAGGAAACTGCTGTCTGACTGGCACCAGGTGTCTCTTTTGTGTGTCCAAAAGACAATTGTGGTTGCAATCTCTTGGCCATATGATTGACGAAGCTCCATGATGTTTTCAAGGGCTGAGTTTCCAGAGCCAGGACATCAGAAAGTTGGCTGGCTGGCTGGAATGCCATCTCTAGGACAAGCACGGGTGAAATTATAGGAGACCATGATTACTGGCCAATGGACACTCAGCAATCTATGGGAAATGTAATATCATTTTACCTTTGAAGTTCATGTTAAGAAGATTGTTCACTTTTGTGGCAATGGCACTGAGATATTTTCATAATTTTTCATAGCTTAAGGGCTTTTTATGGTGCATTAAGTATCTATGGTGTTTAAATAACATTTCAACCTATTAAATCTATGGCCTACAAAATAAGAAGCTCGAACAGCACAAAAGAGTAATTCATAGTAGTTTTCTATATAACATTATTTCTCTGTAAAACAGAAAGAAAATCTGCCCTTTATGTAAAAAGCAGATATTTGAGTCCCTGAGATCATTTGGCAAGTGGAATGTGAAGGGAAAAAATATTCAACTGTCTCTACCTGATTTCTCCCGTTGCACGTGTGTTTTTGGCTTCTTACAGAAAATGTCTAGATTTGTCTATGGTGTTACATATTCAGGACATTAAGAGTCATTGCCTTAGAATTCATGACTTCTTACTTTCTATGCCAAAGTTTGACCACACCTGTATGTTTAATACCCAGAAAGAGACCTTCTCATTGCCATAAAAATGTCTTCAACCTGGAGCACTCTAATTTTGCTTGGCTTTGGTCTCATGAAATGACTCACCCAACACTTATAAAGACTTCTCCACATATTGAATAAATCAGATCACTAATTTGCAGTAACTAACTGCACTAACTAACCCTCACTCAGAGATGGACAGATTGCAATTTTTATCCTTTGAAACAAAGCTACTTTTTAAAAATAAACCCTTAGAAAATCATCATTTGACTTTTGGACACAGTGTTTCAGACCTCAGTGTTAGTTATATTGAGCATTATAACCAGAAAGTCACTTGAATTATTATGCAATAATTTGTGTTTCTGTGCCTTAATAGTCATGGCTCCAAGGACTGAATGCTCAAATAATCATTGCAACGCAGAAGGAATTAATCAATCCAATGTTACTCATATCCCAAGTAACTCACTGTAGTGATTCTCATTTTAAAAAATATAATCTTTAAAAAAAAGATAGGCCGGGCATGGTGGCTCATGCCTGTAATCCTAGCACTCTGGGAGGCCAAGGCGGGCAGATTGTTTGAGGTCAGGAGTTCGAGACCAGCCTGAGCAAGAGCGAGACCCCATCTCTACTAAAAAATAGAAAGAAATGATCTGAACAACTAAAAATATATATTAAAAAAATTAGCCAGGCATGGTGGTGCATGCCTGTAGTCCCAGCTACTCGAGAGGCTGAGGCAGAAGGATTGCTTCAGCCCAGGAGTTTGAGGTTGCTGTGAGCTAGGCTGACACCACGGCACTCTAGCCTGGGCAACAGAGCAAGACTCTGTCTCCCCCACCCCCCCCCAAAAAAATAGATAGACAATACGAATATTGGAGTTTCTTACAATGATGATGAGTCGGTAAACTTGGAGCCTCAAAAAAGAAGCAGAGATATAAATTTTGTGAAATCTTATACCAAGTACATACAGTCTCCAGAATGGAGGCAGATTTCCTTACCTCTCCAGAGCTTCACTGTCCTTGTTAGCAAAATTGACTGGTTCAACTGAGTGAGTTCACTATATACTATAAACAATAATATATGTATAATTTAAAGACAGATAAGTGAAATAATTGGGATATAATCTCAAATATCTATAGTATCACAACACTATACAACAGCAGATAGTACTCATTCCCCTCTTAAAAATTCTGCTTATTAATATTAATATCTTAATCTTGCTCTCTTTTTTTTTTTTTTTTTTTGAGACAGAGTCTCACTGTGTTGCCCGGGCTAGAGTGCTGTGGCATCAGCCTAGCTCACAGCAACCTCAAACTCCTGGGCTCAAGCGATCCTCCTGCCTCAGCCTCCAGAGTAGCTGGGACTACAGGCATGCGTCACCATGCCTGGCTAATTTTTTCT